>JAKVQU010000163.1:0-19605 GCA_030462985.1 Schwanniomyces sp. yHRVM31
ATTATGAAAATACTGTATCTTATTTTCGTAAACCGATATGTAAAACTTTAATAATTATATCAATATTATTATTTTCTAGACTTCTAATTATCTACTATAAGTACCCAATGTTCGTTTATATGCTCCCGTACTAAATTATTTGGGCCATAATAGAATCAAAAAAATGGTTATTGTTAGTTATTATATACAGTGAAATCTTTCGGTATGCTTGACAAACTCAAGTCTCATTGCAGTCTAGTTATACATTTATTAATCATCTTTAGGTAAATCTTCGGCTTGCTTTAACTTCTTTTGCTTTAACTTCTTTTGCTTTAACTTCTTTTGCTTCATTTTGAGTTTGGTATTTTGAATTGTATTCAAAATAAAATATACGAAACTGAAGAAGACAACCCATAAATCTGGCTGAATAAAGTTTTGGGCTATTATCAAGGAGCCTAAAGATGTAATGGCAGATGACTTGTAAATAGCCAAATAATTATTTAATAATCCAGATTTAATGATCTTCGATAATTTACAAATCTCGTGTTCGATGCTAATATTCTTCAAACTAGTAGGAAAACTGTATCCATTTATAATTGATAACCATGAAGTAAATACACCTGATATAAGTGGAGTGATTGTCAAAAGGCTAGTGATGATTTGTAAAACCTTCATTTTTCTTGAAAGATTTGGGCCCTTGAATATCTTGTTTAAAATCCCATATAGTTTATGGGAAATTGGAGTAACGATAAAACTACCATAAAATACCATAGTGAGTAATTTAGGGGTTATGCAATGCTTGATCTTAGCATTACCTACTTTTACTTCTGAGAAATCCCTTGTAATAATCGAAGCAATGATTTCATTAAGACCCGCCAAAGTTCCCGCTGTAACACTTTTGGTGCGTAAAGGATACTTAGACAAATATGCTAGGTATTGCTTATTTAAATTCTGCAATTGCATTATACCCTAACAAAGTATATAGGTTTCAATCTGGTGATTCTGCCCTTAAAATAAAAAACGAAACCTTATCGAGAATCTCGGAGATCACCCGAAGCCCACAATTGAGTTAGTGTTAGGTTTATTTTGATTTCCAATATAAATGTAATCATAACAATATTTAATACCTTATGTCTAATTCCCTATGTAGATTCGAAACCTATAAGTAGATCTTAGAAGTATAAGCATGACTTCCATATTTAAAATTGTGGATTTATGCCATCTTCGGAATTTTTTCCTTTTTTACCGACGACTATTTGGATTATAGATAAGAATTTAACGAACACACATTATATTCGACAATACATAATTAGCTGATTTTATGAAGCTTTCTTCTAATTATTCTTATTTTAGCGACGAAGCTTGAACAATGTCTCTATTTCTTTGTTTCAAAAGAGTCTATTAGGTCTTTTCGAAATCTAGCTGATAAATAAATAAACAAACAATTGACCAGTAGATTCTTTTACTGAACCAAATACCTATTCGTATAGAATCCACCATTATTTAAGTGGGTCTACATAATAAAATTTCTTATGAATTACCTAAAACAAGCAATATGCCAAAAATAAACGCACTTGGGATGCTCACACATAATCTTCGAATACTAATTACTCTGAATCCTAAGGAATACTAAAACTTCAATGCTTGTATTATAGAAATTGTACACATATAAATATTATATATGTATTTAATTTACTCGTTGTAGACATCCAATATGATTCTAATACGTCCCCATACTTTAGATCAGAAAAAACAGGCACCTCGATTTAGCTCGTCTATTTTGGAAATGTTATTTCTTTTCAGATGCATTCTCATCTCAAATTCTCAAATTTAGTCATAAAGGGTTTATATCTTTTTCCACACATATCAAGACATGTCGTCAAGTTCAGGAAAATATAATGGAAGTTGTAGTCCGTTAAGTCATATAGATATTGGAAATATGTCCTCACTTATCCTAAAACCTACGACTCACATCACTCAAAGACAAAGGTCATCTTCAATTAATTCAATCACGTCTAATCATTCAGGAATAATAAATACAAGCAATATAAGTGCAAACAATACAAGAAGCATGTCAATAGTCAGTCTAGATAGTCCTCGGAACTCCATCGTGTCAATAGACGATAGTGCACTGAAAATAACAAGAAAAGGTAGTACTTGTAGCCTTACGTCATTGAGTAATGTTCCTGCCCTGTCACCGGTAGATTGTGTTATATCTCGTAGAATAGGCACATCTAGTAGAGGAGAAGAGGCACTATTATCTGATGAAGACTCTGATTTTGATTATAACAAACCTGCAATTAAAACTTTATTAAAACCACACTTAAAAAGTGCACACGAGAAGAACCCTGCTCGAAAGGTTGCTAGTTTGAAACAAGATTATAAGTTCAAATTTGATAAAATAATACCCAACAGTAGCCACAAAAAGGATTACCAGGACAACACTCCTTCGCCACTTTCAACTTCATACAATGATTCATGTAAGAATGTTAAGAAGGAAGCAGACCTCGAATCGAAAACCGAGAATATAGCAATTGCCCTGAATGACAAGAATACTACAAAACATGTTAAGAAAGTGAAACAGTTAGAATCAATGCCCCAGACGACTTTACTTAAGAAAAAATCGATATTTTCCAAAGATTTGCAACTTGAACTAATGAACACTACTTCTAATTATAGTTCAAATGAGTTAGTACAGACCAAATTTGTAAGAAATCACACAAATAATAAGGGGCTTAATAACCAAATGGATTTTACCAGTTTCAGTGAGAAAAATAAAATGATACATAAATTAAATCAAAAATGGAATAAGTCTTCTATTGGCATGATTCACGCTGAACAGATAAAATCAAGAAAAAGATCCAGAAGTCTACTGTCTGATTACGAGGATATTAGCGATATTACTGCATGAATTATTAAATTTGTACCATAGTCTTTATGAATTATAGCCCGTGTATTATAGCTTGTATATTATGTTTAAATCATTATGAGTTCATTGTAGTTATGACTATTTATTATTAGTATCCATCTTGGATGATGCAAAACAAACCTAAATTAAAGTACGACTTCATCTTTAGATGTATTAAATTCCAGAAAGAATGGCAATTCAAGAATTTGCTTAGCCGAGTATCTAGCGTCAGGATCCATATGAAAGCAATGATTAAGTAATTCTAATAAATATTTATGGTCCTGGTAATTCACTAATTTCAGTTTATACGTATCATAATCAGTTTGTTCATCATAAACTGGTCTAACAAATTTCTCAAGTTTTTCATTATATAAATTAAGGGTATCGTATGCAGCACTATCTGGTGGTAAACTGCCATTTTCATCTTCATAATGCAAGAATTGGCCAATTAATTGAACTAGATTTCCATTGCTTGAATTAATGTTTGGTAAATCAATATCCAAACCACAACCATGCATTTCGGCCCCTTTCTTTAATTTGTCTACACCGAAGACAAGGATCAATTCTACAATAGCATCAATGTCATCCGGTGAGTTAAATAATGGAAATTTTCTTGATATCAATGATAAACCTATTACTCCTGCTGACCATATATCTATCTTAGTTGATTGGTTGGTGCATTTGAATAAGACTTCAGGAGCTCTAAAACCTCTTGTACCAGCTCTATTTGCTCTACGTGGAGGTCTTTGGTCTTGTTTTGGATATGACGACTTCACCGTTATACGCTTTGATTTTACTATTGTTTCTCTTGAATGACAAGGACAAGAACTTGAATTTCTTGAATGTGTTTCCATCTTCTCCGCTAACCCAAAATCAACTAAAACACCTTTACCCACAAATGGGTCATAAAGAAAATTGGTAGGTTTCAAATCTCTATGCATTATTCCCTTTACATGAACAAATTCCAAGGCCTGGAATAACTCCCATAAATATTTTTTAATTCCCTTCGTGGGAAGGTCTCTGAAAAAGTCTCTAAAGTCTGCATGGCGATAGTACGGCAAGACTGCTAAAACCTGATCTTGATATCTTAGTACATCCAACAAGGGCGCAACATGTGAGTTCCCACTTAGCATATAAAGCAAATTGAGTTCATTGTAAATTCTATTAGGAGATGAAGTGACATAAATCTGTTTAAGGGCAACTATTGGATTTTTCTTAGCTCTATGCTTTCTCTTTTTAAGAGGAGGTGACCTCCACACATCTGAACCTAGTTTGATGCTGCCATTTAGAACTTCCGCTTTATAAACAGTAGAAAATGTACCTTCACCTATTTTATCTATAAGGCGGTAATTGGAAGAAAGAATAGGAAAACATTCTTCCAACTTATGCATATCTTCTAAAACTTCAAGTGTTACTTCGTCTTCCTCTTCGACTTCTTCTTCTAATTTTCTTCTTGTGTTCGTCTTTCCAACAGCTCTTGCTGCTTGTTCTACTACAGTTTTTCCTTTATTTTCATTTTTATCTGTCTTCACCTCAGCATATGTATCATTACGTAAAGTTTTATCATCAAGATGTCTTGAATGTGACATGTCATCTTGGTTCAAATTCTTTGGCGTTGGTGCAGAGTATGATTGACTTGAAAGCGCCTTTGAGAGATTTTGGTTTCTTATGAAGGGTATTGCACCAGGTGTTTCCTTAAAATAAGTACGATTTGTTTTTGGTCCTCTAGAAGCTTTGTCATTGAAAGGGTCATCTTCACTCGTAGCAATATACCTTTTCTTTAAATTATTCTCATCTGACGCGTTTATTCTACCCGCTTTTGTTGGAGATATTTTCTCTTTTATCATTCGAAATAGATCCATACCTTTCACTTTAAACCAGACGATAGAAATCGAATAATATACAAGGTTATCAGTATTTTGTTAAATATTTAATGGAGTAGTACCTGATCCATAACGTAAATAAATGTTAAAATTAATATGCAGTATATGTTAAGAGAAGAAGAATGTCTCTTAATGTCGTTGAGTCGCCGTAAGAAAAATGCAGAAAAAAATTTCAACGTATGGGCTTCAGTCACAATTTTCAACAAATATATAAAGGCCACGAGATGGTTCGTTCAATATCTATTTCTATAAATATGAACAGAGTTGGAATAAATTTCCAACAAGTTCGTACTTTGAAGAGAAGACCAGCATATCCTCAGACATATAAGCCTCAATTGGCACCATTGTCACACCCTAAGAAGGATCATTCAAGTTTTTTCAAGAGACACTTGAAGGAATGGTTAGGTCCAGTTAATGCTAGAGGGGAATATTACAGAAACAAATATTATTACCCACCCCAAGACCATAAACCTAACTATATAGTTCCTGACGGAAACACCGTGGTTGACTCTGCTAAACCTTTACAGAAAGATGAAAGAAGATACAACGACACCAGAAGAAATGCATCATTACAACCATTTCCACAGAACCCACATTGTAAGACTGCGTCTATATTATCCCACGAATTAAAAGAAAAGATTTACAAGGATATTACAGAACAAAGTTTACATACACAAGAGGTTGCACATAAATATGGTATTAAGTTACCAAGAATCGAAGCTGTGGTAAAGCTTCAAAAAATTGAAAAGCAATTTAAAGAAGAAGTATGTTTTTTTTTCCATTTTATTTTATTAACCCAAAGCAAATAAAATTTAGGCGGCATGAATGATGAGATAAATTAAAAATTTTCGATTAGTCTTGAAGACAAACACATGGTTAGAAATTAATATTCACTGAATTGCAAATAGCCCTAAAATTTTATTTGGTAACTTTTATTATCATGAGTATTTTACTAACAAATTCTAGAATAAAATTACCCCTGACTTGGAAAAATTTGCCAATGTCATGTACCGCATGTTCCCATTATATGAGCCACCAGTAGAAGCAGAGAATCTCACAGAAATTCCTACTCCAGAAAGAACCTTGCATCAACGTTTCTTAACTATCTCTGAGTCAGAACCTTTTGGTCCTGTTGACGCTGCTAAATTATTTGGTTTAGAACCGGCTCAAGAAACCTTAAATAACTTGACTGAGTTCAAAGAAGAAGTAGATTCTTCCAACGTTAAACTCAACAAGGTATTAATAGGTACTGAAAGACAAAACGAGAGAACCAACTTCAAATTTACCCATTCCAAATCTGGAGAAGTCGGTCATCGTTATGGTGCTTCCAGAAGAGATAGAAAGAAGGACAGAGCTGTTGGGTTTGATAGAGAAGGTAAGATGGTATATATTTAGATCAAATTTTAAATATCTGGAAATATTCATTGTACATAGTAATATAGTTAATTTAAGATGCGAAAGAGGCTAAGATTTTTGTGTAATATTCCGACTCCCTCATAACAAAACGACACGTCTATTTTTTTTCAGGCTCTCTTTAAACAGATCATACAGGGTTTATTCAACATTAAAGATGATATTCGGATACATTGCTTCATTCATTGTTTTCATTCAGTTGGTAGCAGGTTCAGCATTGACATTCAGATTGGGTGCTCAAGAAAAAGCATGTTTCTACATTAATATCGAAAAGCCTAGAACTCCAATCAGCTACTATTTTGCGGTTCAGAGTGGTGGTGCTTTCGATGTCGATTACACTATCACTGACCCAAGAAAAGTCGTGATTTATTCTGAAGACAAACAAAGGCAAGGTGAATACATGTTCAATGGTGACTATATTGGTGAATACGAATTCTGCTTCTCGAATGGAATGTCAACCTTTGCTGAAAAGATCGTTGATTTTGAAATTAAGACTGATGATGAAGACTCTAATGGTTTCAAAGCCAATTTGCCACAACATCCAAACTCTAAGCCTATTGCTCATGTTGAAAGCATGCAAGCTACTGTTGAGAAGATCGACAATCAATTGGACGGCTTATTAAGAACTCTTCAATACTACAAGACCAGAAACAACAGAAACCAAGACACTGTTAAGTCTACCGAATCCAGAATCTACTACTTCTCTATTTTTGAAGTGTTATTAATGGTAGGAATGGCCTTTTTGCAAATTACCATCGTCCAATTATTCTTCAAGGGTTCCAGAAAACAACTTGTTTAAACAACTGGCATTTTCGTTATCTAATGTTATGTAATGATGATTAGAGATATATTCAATTTATATCGAAATAGAATAGGATTTTATCTGATAACCATAAATAGCTAATGAATATAATTTAAACTAATGATTTTGTTTAATCGTATAAACATGTCAAATGAAATAATTCCTCACGAAGAATAGAACTCTATATAGTCTCTATTAATTCAAAACTAAGGAATTTAACTTTTGAATCTTTCAGTGGTCCCACAATAACCTTTATACAGTATTACAAATATACAATCCATAGAATTCTAAAGAATACACTATATAACTCTCTTCAGAATACTTTATATAACTCTTGACAGAATACTTTATATAACTATTTACAGAGCATTTTATATAACTCACTACAGAATGCTCCACTTGCCTAGTAGTTATAGTAGAGATCTATCTAAACAATAAAATGTGGCTTTCGTATTTCGTGGATCTTATCAGTAACAAAGCGTCCAATAGAGGAGAATTCTTCCGTCGTTTTGGCTCGCAAAACGGAAAGAAAGCGCGAAGACTAGCTAATTTACTGGGAATTTTCTCGTCTTATCTTTCATTGATAGCTAACAATTTCAAGTGGTATTTATTCGTTCTTCTACGCTAACTTTTCTGGTATAACAGACGGAGTATCTTAGTATTTTGTTAAGTGGTTTCAAAATGAATGGAAGTCCTAATGAGGAGGCACTGTTATTAAGTAACTACCGCAAAGGAAGGAAGCAGTCAATAACTGAGGCGTTTGTTAACTCAATTAATAGTAGCATGAGTCCCAACCCATTTGATGTGGGTGGAAGAAGTTATGTTGGATCTTTTATTAGAAGTAGTTTGCAAAACCAAGTTTCACCAACTATACTTTCAGGAGATCAAGTTCACGAACAGTCAGCATATCTTGCGAACATTGGAGTAACTGAGGATGGAGAAGAGCCACAAAATATTTCAGATGTGGAAAACTTAACTCTCCATGAACTCGATGAATATCACAATGCTACACCAATTTCAATAATGGGTCGTGGGGATAAAGGATATGAATCCATCCAAGATTCCGATAAAACCCCGTTGATCTTGAAAAAGCCAGGCCAGAATGTCATCCCCTTGCCGGATCATTTTAATGATTTGGAAGTAGGTATTGTACAAGATCATCATTTAAAGCTTGAAGAGGAACAACAGGTATCAAGTCTCCAAAAGTATGTTTTAAAACCAATATCATACACACCAGCTGTATTTCTAGGTACATTATTGAATATTTTAGACGGTTTATCTTACGGTATGATTATGTTCCCTATAAGTGAGGCAGTTTTTTCGTCACTAGCCCCCTCTGGGTTGTCCATGTTTTACGTCTCGTGTATTGTGTCCCAACTAGTTTACTCCTTAGGTGGCTCTGCCTTCAAGGCTGGAATTGGTTCCGAAATGATTGAAGTAACTCCTTTTTTCCATTCAATGGCAATGTCAATTTTGGCAGAAATGAAAGGAGCTAGTGATGAAGCAATAATAGCTACGACTATAGTAACGTATGCAGCTTCTTCAATTGTAACTGGTTTAGTATTTTTCTGTTTAGGAAAGTTAAAATTAGGTTCATTAGTAGGATTTTTCCCAAGACATATTCTAGTTGGGTGTATTGGAGGTGTTGGTTATTTCTTGATTGCAACTGGTATTGAAGTTTCATCAAGAATGGAAGGTGGTTTGGTTTATAACCTAGCTACGTTGAGGATGTTATTTCTGAATTACATTACTTTTTTACAATGGACAATTCCTTTAGCACTAGCCATTGTCTTAATAATCTTACAGCATAAATACCATAATGCACTTCTTGTGCCAGCATTTTTCATTGCAGTATTTGTGTTCTTTCATTTACTAGTCTTGGTGCTCCCAATTTGGAGTTTAGAGAAAGCAAGAGATTACGGTTGGGTATTTCCTTCAGTAGAGAATAATGAACCATGGTACGGATTCTATAAATTATATAAATTCCAATTGGTAGATTGGTTAGCTGTCTTGCGTCAAATTCCTTCAATGATGGCATTGACATTTTTTGGAATATTACATGTTCCAATTAATGTTCCTGCTTTAGCAGTAACCGTAGGTATGGATCGTTTAGATGTTGATAGAGAATTGGTAGCCCATGGCTATTCTAATGCAATTTCCGGTCTAGTTGGTTCTATTCAAAACTACCTTGTTTATACAAATTCGGTATTGTTTATCAGGGCTGGAGCAGATGATAGAGCAGCTGGTGTTCTTTTGGCAATTGGAACAGGTGCAGTAATGGTTGCTGGGCCAGGGGTTATTGGATATATTCCTGTTTGTGTCGTTGGCTCTTTAATTTACTTATTGGGTTATGAATTATTAAAAGAGTCAGTTTACGATACATACGGTAAGCTCAAAAAAATAGAATATTGTACGATTATAATTATTGTGGTCACAATGGGAGTATTTGATTTTGTGATTGGTATCTTCGTCGGTATCATGATGGCTTGTCTTTCTTTCGTTGTTGACGCAGCTAGGAGTCCTGTAGTGAAGGGAATATATTCTGGTTCTGTTGTCAAATCCACAGTTCTCCGTCATCCTAAACAGCAAGAATTCTTGAAGGATGTACGTGATCAAATTTGTATCATCAAACTTCAAGGAACAGTTTTCTTTGGATCAATTGGTGGAGTAGAAGCTGCTATAATGGACAGATTTGAAAATAGCAAATATAATCAACAACCAATTAAGTTTTTAATCTTAGATATGAAAGGTGTTGATCTGATAGATTTCTCATCTGCAGAGGGTTTTAGGAGAATCTTGAATTTATTAAATGAATTCAAAACCCAATTTATTATTTCTTCAGTTCACGAAAATGATGATGTAGTCAAGGCATTACGTGATGCTGGTTTATGGGATAATGATCAAGAGATTAAACTATTCGATACATTAAATAACGGACTTGAATGGTGTGAAAACACATTTTTGAATACTTACAAAACAATACTGACAACGCAATCCACCATGAATATTTTCAATGAAACCTCCTCTCACAGATCAATTGGGGAGTCAAATTCGAAATCATTAATGAGCCAGGCGTTCTCTATTGGTACTCCAAGGTCTAATCAAGTGATAAATGCTGCTAAAAGAACTGCTCGTGATGAACAACGTATGCAATCTCGTTACTTCAGACTGAGTGACTCTTCTTTTAAAAAACAGCCATTACCATTGATCATGATTACATTTCTGGGATTATCTACAAAGGATGAGAAATTCTGGAGTAATATCACTAACTTTTTTGTCCAGGAAAAAGTACCCCAGAATTTCATTTTTTATGATAGTAGCCAGAATAAGCCGGCATTTTTCATTTTAGAATCTGGGTTGATAGAATCTTCCATTGAGTTCGAAAATAACAAAAAAGAATTACGCTCTAGTATTCTTCCTATGACTGCATTTGGTGATTTGTGTGATAGTAAGCAATACAGACAGATAAAATATTCAACTGTTAATGACAGTCTTGTGTGGAAACTTTCTGAAAAACAGTTAGCAGAATTGCTTAAGTCACCTAACGGAGAAGAGCTTTATAAAGAGCTTCTTCAAATTAATTACAGGCTATTGAGAGAACGGTTTGATACCATGACTAATAATTTAATAATTTCGGCATAAGTTTGTACCTCATATAGACAATATTAATTCAGTAAAAAGCGTTTTAACGGTAGCATGTGAGGTTTGCATATAAGCTCCTCATTCCTTTCGGTGATCCTTTTGTCTTATCGGATTAAGAAAAAGGATAATTGTACCCACAACTCACACCACAAATTAAGCAGCTACACAGGATGGTTTCTTTAAAAACATTCGCTTTAGCAACCTCTGTTTTATCTACAGTTAACAGTTTATCGTTAATTCCTGCAATTGGCGCAGATCTTCAATCAGTTACCAATTTATTCCAAGATGTTGATATCAAGGAACCAAGCATTATTCTTACATTCCCAAATCCAAACCCTAACGAGAAGCCTATTCCAGGTAACGCACCTATTGTACAATGTGATGCACTTGAGTCTCAAATTTTAAGTTTACAAAGTGTAATTATTGATCCAAATCCACCAGCAAGGGGTGAAAACTTGACATTTGTGGCAAAAGGATGGTTATCCAAGGATATCGTCGATGGTGCGTACGTAGAAGTTGATGTCAGATACGGATTTATTAAGCTTATCCACCAAACTTTTGATTTATGTGAAGAAATAGGCAAGGTGGATTTGGAGTGTCCTATTCTTGCAGGGGAACAAGTCATCAAAAAGACTGTTGAAGTACCTTATGAAGTTCCTCCTGGAAGATATATTGTCAACGCCAGAGCTTACACTAAAGATGATGAACTCGTTACTTGTTTAACGGCTACTGTAGACTTCCCACCTTCAAGTTAGATTACATACTACTAAGGCTACATTGAACACTGCTACTTTAATTTACTAGTCATAATTGTTACTGGGTTTTTTTATTTGATTCGTATTACTATTATTCTTGTTCCTTTTATTATTTTATAATTATGTTTGTGTAGCCAGTTTATATATTAGACTTTGCATAGTTTTTCTCTTAGTACACAAAAGTGCACCTGAAAAGACAAGAAAAAAATTGATTATCTTCTTTTTAGCATTATCATTAACCATGTTTCTTTTGGAAGATTACTTTTCTATCCAAATCTTCTTTATCATCTTCAGAGAAACTCTAGAAACCGCTATTATTATCTCGGTGTTACTTTCTTATATTAACCAAAGAGATCATAATGCTGGAAAAAAAACTGGCAAACCTAACCCAGAATCGTCTAAATTAAAGCTCCAAGTATGGGTTGGTGCTATTTCTGGACTTGCTATATGCTTCATTATTGGGGTAATTTTCATTTTGTCATTTTATTTAATCGGAAAGGATTTCTGGTCTTACACGGAACGTATATGGGAAGGTGTCTTCTCGTTATTATCAAGTATTATCATCACCATAATGGGTATTGGTCTCTTAAGAATCAATAAAGTCATGAAAGTTAAATGGTGGATCAAGTTGGGAGATGCATACAGTAAAGATCCAATGACTAGGGATGAAGATAACTCTTTAGAAGACAACTATGGAACAGCCGCTAGCGGTACTGAAATGTTTGCAAGTGATGAACAAACCTCATCAAAAAGAAAGGAAAAGTTTAGTAAGAAATACTTTTTGGCTATATTGCCTTTAGTTACTACATTAAGAGAAGGACTTGAAGCAGTAGTATTTGTAGGTGGTATTGGAATGAGTCTGCCAGCCTCATCAATTCCAATTTCTATTTTGGCTGGTATACTTTTCGGAGCAATTATTGGTTACACCTTATATAAAGGTGGAAATAAGTTGTCCTTGCAATTTTTCTTGATATTCCTGACTTGCTTTTTGTATATTGTGAGTGCTGGATTATTCAGTAGAGGTGTTTGGTTTCTTGAATTAGAGCAATATGTTCGCTTATGTGGTGGGTTGGATGTTTCCGAAACTGGAAGCGGTCCTGGCTCGTATGATATAAGTAAGAGTGTTTGGCATGTGAACTGTTGTAACGGTCTTAAAGATGGATGGTGGATGGTGTTCAACGCTATATTTGGTTGGACTAATTCTGCTACTTACGGTAGTATCATAGCATATTGTGCTTACTGGATTACTGTCATCATTTGGCTCAATATGAGATTATATGAAGAAAGAGAAGGAGTTTTACCATTGATTCCTATTAAATGGCAGCTTAAAAGAATTAGCAAGAAAGTTAAGTTATACGAAAAAAGATACCAACAATATCAAAGTACATTACCAAATGGTGCTACTGCTAGAGATCCTAACTCCTTGGATATTGGTGTCAGAGATGCTGAAAGCCAGGTATTGTTAGACTGATAGATTCCCATACATAAAACTTCCCAAAGGAAATTTTTCAAATCTACATCATTTATATTTAACTACATTTTACAAATCATATATATATATATATAAATGTGTATGTCTGTATATAATTGCATTCTTCATTTAATACATAGTAACGGTTCTTGTTTTGAAAGGCTATTACATTTCTTTGCGAAACGCGATTAGATTTAAAAATAATTTTCTTTTTCGAGTAAACAAAGTTGATAGGTATCATTTTCTCCTTATACTAGGTGAGGTCTATTGGATAATGGACAACATAGATACAGATCATTCGTTGAATGATCCCCTAGAGAGTACTAATAGGTTACTTTCGGATTTGGAGAGAAAACTATCTATCTCGTCTACCACATCATCAAATCAAACTCAACAATCACAACACTCAAGTGTCTCCTCTGTGGTGATAAACAGAAACTTTAATGGCATAGGTAAAAGAAGCGTACAGTCGGGAGTTCTTCTGTATATAAATGATAACGAAAACCACTTCAATACTAATGATTTATTTCATGAGAGACAGAAGGTGTTTTTGACTAAATTTGTCAAAAACTACAATGATGATTCAGTAAAAATGCCAGTGAACCCAAGTAGGACAGTTAACTTGGATGCGGACACTAACAAAAACTATGTAAAAAACATTAGAAATAGCACTGATAGTGAAGCAAAAAGTTCTGTTTATGAATTATCCGATGATGACGACGACGACGGTACATACATAGACGTATTAAATGACTCAGATATTGAAGAATCAGACCATGAGATGCATAATGATGATTCAACTTTTTTGGCTGGTGAAATGAAGAATGATGAGGTGCTGTACGAAGACGATGCGACTGAGGATGGAATGCACTTGCCACCTTCTCCACCACGTTCGCCTCCTAGGCTAATAGATCCTGAGAAATTGTACGGGTTATATGATTTCTCTGGACCAGATCCCCTGCATTGTAAATTATCGAGAGATGAGCCAGTTCAATTGATTAATGATCAAGATAATTATTGGTGGCTCATCAGAAAGTTAACGAAAGAAGAAAAAAGGATGCATAAAATGAATAAATCAATTGTACAGTATGAAAATGGAAAAAATTTTGAATTTGAAGACGATACTTCAGATGAAGAAGGTAAAGTAGGCTTTGTACCTGCGGAATGCTTGGAAACATATGGTGAAAGATTAGCAAGATTGAATTGCTTCAAGAATGAAGAACTTGAAAGAGACTCAAGAGATAATATTAATGAAAGTAAGGGTTTGGGAATAACTTTGGAAGGATTGCTGGGTATAATTGACGAACAGATAAATCCTAGCTCTAATAATGAAAGAGGTAAAGAGCCAAGGAGACTGAAATCTACGAAATCGGTAACTTTTGAGAATTTGGATACGTTAAAAATAGATGAAGAAGACGATGATTATAATGACGAAATAAATAATGAAGATTTTAATGACTTAGGATTTAATCCTTATTATCAATTTTCTGGAGAATTATATAAACCTTCTACAGATGAAGAAAAGGCTTCCGAAGTATTAAGTGATATATATCCTGTTGACCAACCACTAGTTATCAATAAAAGTAAAAGAAAGACTAAAGCATTAAAGAATGTGCAAAGTACTGAAGAAACAAAACTATCACTCCAACAACCGCCAGTATTAAGCCAGCCCAAAAACTACGATAATGATTCAATCGGTTCTTTTTCGCCTGATACACCAAAAACTGGTAATGGAATGTTTTCTAATAATAATTCTCCTGCTTATTCTGTTACAAAAGGTGCAAATGAAGTTGATAGTAAGAATGAACATTCGATGCTCCGTAGATCGGTGATTTTAGAAAGATTAAACCAAGTCACGACAGATATTCAGGCTTTTCAACTTAATGATTATGAAACTTTTGATGATGAGAAGGAAGGTTTGATAGGAATAAGTCCTACTGAATCTGATGCATACAACAGACAACTAGAAGAAGATGTTGATCTGAGAGATGATCTGAGCAATGATCTGAGCAATGACTCTATAAATATTGAATCTGGATATATCACAAAAGCAGGTTTACTAGAAGCAGCGGATACACCCTTAACCAGTATGAATTCATTAAATAATGGCTGCACTCCTACTGCATCTCTGAAAGTGTCAGAAAGAAGACAGTCCAAACCAGTTCTTGATATGTTTGTTCCAATACTTGGTAAGTTTGATGAATTAGCTGAAAAGCTTGCCAGACTTAATGAAATTCTTTAATATTTATATAGTAGTACAATTTAGCATTAGTAGTGAATATGTCAATCTAGCACAATGATAGTAGCGCGGAAATCTCTTCGCATAATTTTTTTTGATTAAAAAAATTTAATGCTAACTAAGATAATTCCAATACATTGTTGAAGACACATAATTTGTTAACCTTTTTTGAAGGATTATTAGTTAGTAATATAAGATACTGTGAAAATGTCTTGGACAGCTGATCCTGGTGCTGCAGAGCAATTAAAACACATTTTCAAAGGTACATTATCATCAAACAACCAAGAAAGAAACTTGGCTAATGAAGCGTTAAACCAAGCTAGACAACAACCAGAGATAGAAAATTATTTATTTAACTTATTGGTGTTAGATGATTCTGCTAGATCGGATGTTAGAGCTGCTGCTGGTATTAATCTTAAGAACAGTATTTTGAAATCTAGACATTCGTCTGAATTAATAGATAGACATTATCTTCTAGACAACATTTTTAAGGGGTTGTTGGTTCTGGATAGCATGGTAAGAAACATTACCGGTAATGTTATTACTTCATTATTTTCTATATATGGTATAGAAGGATGGCCAAATGCATTAGTTCAATTATTGGAATTAGCAAACACTGAATCACCAGATCAAACATATATTGCCCAAGAAGGTGCAATGAGTGCCTTATCTAAAATCTGTGAAGATAGTTCATATGCGTTAGATAAAGAGTACAACCACGAAAGACCACTCAATTTTATGCTCGCAAATTTCTTGAAGTTAATGAACAACCAAAATAGCGGTAAAATTAGGTCATTATCCATTCATTGTATCAATCAATTTATTCCATTAAAATCACAAGCCATTTTAGTACATTTGGACGATTTCTTGCAAAAATTATTTGAGTTGGCTAATGATGCAAGCAGTGAAGTAAGAAAGAATATCTGTACTTCATTCTCTTTGACCTTAGAGGCCAGACCAGATAAGATGCTTCCACATCTTGATGGTGTCATTAACTATTGTTTGCATTTAATGCAAGATTCTGATGAAGAAGTTTCACTTGAGGCTTGTGAATTCCTCCTTGCCCTCTCAACTGCCCCGGAGTCAGAAGAAGATAAATATATTTTCAAGCCAAAATTAAAGTTTATCTTGCCTATATTATTACAAAAAATGGTATATTCTGAAGAGGAGATTTTCTTAATGGAAATGATTGATGATAAGGATGATGCTAACGTTGCCGACAGAGACGAAGACATCAAACCACAAAATGCTAAATCAAAGGATTCCCATGTAGCTGCCACTAATAATAATAATAAGAAAGAACAAAGATTTAATGATGATTCTGACTCTGAGTTTGATGATGATGATGACGATGATGATGATCTGGAAATCGACCAATGGAGTGTTCGAAAATGTTCTGCTGCTACGTTGGATATCTTGTCTATTAACTTGCCTGGCGACGTATTAGAGATTGCATTACCTATCCTTCAAGAAAGAATCGTTTCTCATGAATGGCCAGTTCGTGAAGCTGCTATCCTTGCTTTTGGTGCCATTAGTAAGAGTTGTATTGATTTATCGAGAGATAAATTACCAACCTTGGTTCCATTCTTGGTGGATAGATTACAGGATACTGAACCAAGAGTAAGACAAATCACTTGTTGGACTTTATCCAGATATGCTACTTGGGTTGCAGAAGAAGCACACGAAGGTGGTCAATATGCTAATTATTTCCAACCAACATTTGAATCCATAGTCAGATGTGCTCTTGATAGTAAAAAAGTCGTTCAAGAATCTGCATGTTCTGCATTATCTTCATTTATTGAAGAATCCGATGCAAGTTTGATCGAATACTATTTGGGTCCATTATTAGATCATTTCGCTAAATGCTTCGACACTTATCAACGTAAAAATTTAATTATATTGTACGACTGTATCCAAACATTCGTGGAAAAGATGGGTTATGAAAATTTGTCTGCCAAACCAGAATATATCAATACTTTATTACCTCCATTATTGAGTAAATGGCAAGTTTTGGCTGATGATGATACTGCATTATGGCCATTACTTGAATGTATGGCTTCTATTGCAGCTACATTAGGAGAATTATTTGCACCTTATGCTGTTCCTGTTTATGAGAGAGCAGTTAACATTTTAACTAATTGTATTCACTTAGACCAAACTTGTCAAGGTGATCCATTAATTGATGCTCCAGAAAAAGATTTCATGGTTACTTCTTTAGATTTAATTGATGGTTTGATTCAAGGTTTTGGTCTGCATTCGGTTGACTTGATCAAACAAAATGGTACTGACCTTATGCAACTCTTGATGATTTGTTTTGAAGATACCAATGCTGATGTTAGACAGTCCGCATATGCATTGTTAGGTGATTTTGCCATTTATATTATTGACCACACTATCAAGCCTTATTTGCAACCAATATGTGTCAGTATTGGCAATGAAATTAATAACAGATCTTACAGCACATTTGCTGTATACAATAACGCCATTTGGGCTTTGGGTGAGATTGCAATGAGATTGACATATGAAGAACTTAATCCATTCTTGAGCAATTTTGTGGATTTATTGATTCCGGTGCTTAATAGTAGTGATACCCATCAAGCTGTTTTAGAAAATGCTGCAATTTGTGTTGGTAGAATGGGTCTTAATGGTGGAGCCCAAAAGATTGCCCCAAGACTATCTGAGTTTATCTTACAATGGTGTACACATATGTTATATTTGGTTGATAATAATGAAAAGGAAACTGGATTCCAAGGAATGCTTAATATTATTCACGTAAACCCAGATCATGGATTTGGTGGATTATCAAATCAGCAAGGTAAAAAGAACTTAGCGATGTTTATCGCTTGTATTGGCAATTATGCCGAACCACCTGATGCTTTGAAAAATGGATTTCATCAAACCTTATTAAGTTATAAACACTTATTTGGACCAGAAATATGGGAGTCTCAAGTCATGAATTTAGTTGATTTAGAAACAAGACAATTCATCCATCAAGCTTACGGTGTTTAATTAAACCGTAACGTGCATTATTCTTGTATTTGCTTATACAGGAGAAAAGTATATAGATTTATATAGTTCGAATATAATTTAATATTATTAAAAGCTTTATCATTAAGTCATTATGTTATTAATTTGTCATTAAATATCCTCGTCATCATCTAAATAGAGTACTTCATTAACCAAGGTAATAGGTAGATCCCAGACTCCACTTGGAGCCTTCCATACAAATTCATTTGAATCTTCTACTTTATAATCTTCTAAATTTGTTTCTCCTGCGTAGACTGAATAATCATCTACAAAGTTTCGTACATCAGTTAACAGTAAAGTTTTCTTTTCTGTATTGTACAATGCTACTGCAACATAAGCGTATAGCATTGCCAGTAAAAAATATATTGGAATGGCAACTGCCCAATATTTGTCAGGATAATAATAAATGTAAAAAGTTTCCTCTAATATTGTATCAGGTATGAGCGTCCACAGAGCCCATAAAACAAGTGCTAATGTTGTAATGACATATATAAAGAATCCTCTATATTCAGAATATGGTGTGATCTCAGTAGAAACTATAACATCCGATTGCCTAGCTAAAGAATCCTCCAGTATGTTATTTGAAGTTATTGTTCTCTTGAGGCCAGGAAAAATGTTCAAACTTAAGGATGACATTAGTGGTGTATATACTTATCATTTAGATATGTGTGAATATTTAACACATCCATATAAAATACTTTTGTTACACAAAACTACGAACTTATAGATATAAAAAATATTAGTGCTTTAACAAAATCTCATGATATAAAATTTTGACAAAAAAGTCTTAGCTAATAAAAATTTTAGAAATTTGCTATATTTTCATAAAAAATGATAATTATTATTCAAGTTATTTTATGATTAAAAGAAATTAAATCACAGACTTGTAGTATAGTAAGGATATCAATTAGAGCACTAATACAAGTCTATCTAATAAAGCGTGTTGCTTCTTTAATCCATAAGTTTTTATTAGAGATCCTATTTTAATATAGTAATTTATATTAATTTCGGGCACAATTGTATTGTGATTCGCTCAACTAACTATACTAATTATCTATGAAATGTAGCTCTATTTATACTTCGAAGCTAGATAAAATTTTTCATTTCTTTTTCCACTAAGGCGGCTAGGCGATGAGCTGAGTCATAGGTTAGCTATTCCATTGGTCGGTCCATCTTCATATTGCCTAAGGCGTTATCTAGCCACGATGACTTCAGGAAATATTCTCCTTTATTTCGTAAGAGCTTCATTATTTTGCATCAATATAATTATGTGTATTAGTGTCACGTGACATTGGTCGGATGAAATAAAATATATTTCACAACCTAATGTCGTTTTATAGGTCATGTGTTATCCCCGGATATCATATCCTAAGCTGGAATACCAACACTCCCCCAGATTATAGCAATATGTGCTACAATCTTTTATATGGTGTGAGAGCTTCAGCCTGTTTCATAATTTAGTATTCAGTTCTTTCAAAGAGCTTTG
>JAKVQU010000164.1:0-19642 GCA_030462985.1 Schwanniomyces sp. yHRVM31
TATTGGGAGGAATATATTTATTTAATTTTTCATCAATAGAAAATTTGAATACCATTCTTAACGCTTCATCTACCTTCAATTAGTAAATAAAATTGATTTATTAGTTCTTATATATACAAGTAAGAAGTGAATTGAGCTAGATTCCTGGCTGCTGACAAAGTGATAACTCGTAATAATGATAGCCCACTGTTGTTAGATGGAATTTGGGGAAATTATTGTTATTCCCGGGTACTGTTATTTCCGAGGCTTTTTTCTCTCAGAGTTTGACACATTGATCCGCTTGTCCCTGGACTGGATAAAATACAATATTCGATAGTTGATATCAAAAATATGGTAACTAATACGTAACAAAAGAAAAAGCTAATAGTAATATAAAACTTGAAAGTGTAAATAATCAGCATTTAGGGTATTAAATATTGGTGTATCGTGCTGATATTGTCTACATCTTATTGCTTGACCTCTATAAATGCAAAATGGTAGGACGCATGTTGCATTTACTGAAGTTTTCTTCTATATACACCACATAATGTAATTGATATACTTAAATGCAATATGTATTGATAGACACATTAGGTTATGTAGAGGTATTTGTTGCAGATTCTTGTTAGATCATGTATCCGTGTGCTGCGTGATAAGATCCAATGCATGATAGTTTCCCATATATGACCAATGCATTCCCGAATTACATTATTAATGAAGAGGTAGTGTGATGTTAATGTTATATACATAATATACAATGAAAGTTAAAATCTTGAAATTTCAGCTCTCTGACTACTATCATATGACTTCTATTTTCATAACTGTCTTGCCATTTGCATAATTTAATTGGCATAATTTGAAGAGATAATACCTTCAAGGTTGTAAATTATACTTAAAAATTATAATTTTTTTTGAATTAGTTCTAAAATCAGTTCATAACATATATAGGTAAGTTCCAGAATCATTTTATTATTAAATATTTATAATTTTTTATTATTAAATAATTATAAATCAACATGCATGCAGTTTTATATCTTCCCTTTTTCACTTAAACATAATTAAAGGCATTCATTTGGAAGGCCTTACGTCTTAAAATATACTTTCTGGCCTCATCAACAAATAAAACAGTACTACACAACATAGTCAAGTGAAGCAAATCACTGAAATAAAGGGCCTCCGTTTGAAAAATTGTTTGGAAAAATGGAACATAGATTGCACATGCTTGACCAATTAATGAACCCATAACTGCAAAATTAAACATCTTGTTATTCATACCAATCTCGAAAATAGATTTGCTGTAGTGACGACAGGCTAATGCATTAAACATGTCAAATAATACAAAACAAGTGAATGTCATCGTTGTATCTCTCTTAGTAATTTCCATATCACTCATTTCCTTGACAAAGATGTATAAGGTACCCAAAATGATCATAACAGCAGATTGTAAGACTCTTCTAATGACATTCTGAGTTAAAATGGCATCATTTCTCTTACGAGGAGGCTTGTTCATAACTTCATGTTCAACTTGTTCTACACCTAAAGATTGGGCTGGTGGACCATCCATAATAATATTGATCCACAAGATTTGCATGGCATTCATAGGGTTTGGCAATTGGAAAAATGTAACTAATGCAATTAAAGATAATGCAGCAATAGAAGTAGATAACTGGAATGTAATGAAATTTTGAATATTATTAAATATACCTTTCCCTTCTTCAATCGCGTTCAATATAGTAGAGAAATCGTCGTCAGTTAAAATCATATCAGCAGCCTCTTTGGCAACGTCAGTACCATTCTTACCCATAGCAATACCAATATCGGCTAATTTCAAAGCAGGTGCATCGTTGACACCGTCACCAGTCATAGCAACCACATCTCCTCTCCTTTGAAGTGCCTTCACAATTTTAACCTTATGTTCTGGGGTAGTTCTAGCAAAAACGGATACATTATGAATCGCTTCAGCTAAAGCTTCTTCGGATAAATGCTCTAATTGGTCTCCTGTCATGATTGAAGAATCATTGATTATTGGCATTCCAATTTGTTTCGCAATATTGGTAGCAGTAGAAGGTGAATCACCAGTAATCATAATTACATGAACACCACCTTTCATCAATCTAGTAATAGATTTAGCAACGTTTGGCCTTGGTGGATCCTTCATACCAATTAAACCGCAAAATATCAATTCAGAAGGTTCAACAATTTCACCTTTTTCACCTGCAGACAATTTCTTATTGTTTCTTGCAAAGCCTAATACTCTTAATCCATCCAAAGCTAATTTATGAGCATTATCTAAGATTTCCTTTCTCGAAGCTTCTGTTAAAGGTTTGATATCACCTGCTTCATTAAAATATTTAGTGCTGAGATCTAAAATTCTTTCAGTAGCACCCTTCGTAAAAGTCTCACATCTATTCAAGTCACCGCTGTGAACACATGTTGCCATATATTTTCTACTAGAAGAAAATGGAATTTCATATAATTTCTCTTTAGTTCCTCTAATGTCATCTAAACCAAAATGTGGTAAACATTCAACTAAGGCAATATCACTAGGATTTCCGACGTATTTTTCATTTTCATGAGAATATCTAGCATTGTTACAAACATTACCAACCTCCAAAATTCTCCGTAAATTATTAGTCAATTGATGATGTAAATTCTTATCGTCAAGCTTATCCACAACTAAGAATGGGCTATTAAAACTACCCTTGAAATCTGCAGCCCACATTTGAGTAACAGTCATATGATTTTGAGTTAAAGTACCAGTCTTGTCGGAGCAGATAACATTTACACTACCTAATGTTTCAACACTTGGCAATCTCTTAACAATGGCCCTGTGACGAGCCATTTTCAACACACCCAAAGCCAATGTAACGGTCACGATAATTGGTAAACCTTCTGGGATAGCAGCAACAGCCAAGGAAACAGATATTTGGAACATCTCTAACCATTCACGTCCTTGGATGACACCGATAAGACAAATAAGTCCAATAACAATAAAACTGAAAACTGATAAATCCTTACCTAATTTATCCATGGCTTGCTGTAATGGAGTTTTTGGTTTTTCAATATCTGCCATCATTTCAAACACATAACCAAATTCAGTCTTTGAACCAGTAGCCACAACTACACCAGTTCCATGTCCATCGCGAACTAATGTACCCATGAATACTATTGAGTTTCTTTGTGATACAGGTGGGATTTCGTGTCCTATATGAGATAACGGCTCAGTAGTTTTTTTCACTGGCTTGTTTTCACCTGTTAAATTACTCTCGTCAATAGAGAGATAAACAGCCTCTGTTAATCTTATATCTGCTGGAATTCTATCACCCTGATTGAAATGAACTAAGTCTCCTGGTACCAAAGTTGATGCTAAAACGTGGGATGTACTACCATTTCTAGTCAAATGTGCTTCAGCTGGAACTAACTTGTTTAAAGCTTCTAAAGATTTTTCTGATCTATATTCTTGCACGAATCCAACAGTGACAACAATCAAAATAGCAAGAGTAATCGAAACAGCATCATCGACATTACCCATCCAAAAACTAATGACTGCTGACCCAATCAATAACAAGATCAACGGATCTTGATAAAAACTAGAAAAAAACTTCACTATGAGATTCTCATCTTCATCATTTGACAACTCATTAACGCCATGAATAGATCTCCTATTTAAGATATCTTGATTGTTCGATAACCCTACCTTGCCATCAGTTTGGAGTTCGCTAATCGTATCTGTTACTGACATTCTAGAAAATTTCACCGAAGCTGAATTCTCTCTAGCTGGTGGGACAATGGGTGGCCCGTCTAATTTTTCATCCATATTGAAATCTATAGATATTTATGGCACTTATGCAATTAAACTTTAATAGTTTGAGTAATAATACGCCTCTATAACACCTCGTAAGCGCTAAGTCCTGATGGGTATGACTGTCTATATCTATCAATTACCACTCTATTAATGGAACCTATATCCAAAAAAAAATCTTCTTAACCTAGTTCTAATGATTCCTCAAGTTATAAAAAACCAGGTAGTTATTTAATTAGATCTTATTATTAGCACAATCTTGTAGTGTTGTTATAATGAACTTCGAAAATAAAATAAATTTCCCGTGGGCGTGTCTGATCCCAGACGGATTTTAGCGCAAAACTCGTAAATAATTCTCTATTGTTAAAATTACTATGTACCATTAATAGTAACAGATGCAGCCTTAGAGAGTCTATTCATCACAGCTAAACCCTCTTCAGATTCATCTATTCCCTCTACAAATATGTAGTCTACATTGAGTTCATCAACTTCTCTGAGAAGTTTGAACAAATTTCTTGATATTTCTGAGCCACGTTCACCTAATTCTCTTTGTACGGTGATTAAAGGGTTGATATCTGAGGCATTAGCAAAGAATTTAGATTTTAACAAAGCTATGCTAGCATTTTCTAGATTATTATTGGAGATGTATTTGTTGATAGCCGAAATTCCGTCGGAGCAATTGGTAAATAGCACAACTTTGGCAGTTGGCGAATAATGTCTATATTTCATACCTGGTGTTCTTACAGGCTCATTTTTTCCCGCTGTCTTCTTTGCTAAAATAATGTCTTGCCATGCTGGACCACCGTACTTCTTAATTTCTTCTAAAGAAACTCCTCCAGGACGTAAGAGCATCGGAGGACTTGTTAATCCGTCTACAACTGTAGATTCAACTCCAATATCACAAGCACCTCCATCTATAATGTAGGGTAATTTTCCCTGTAAATCTGTGTATACGTGACTTGCTAGAGTTGGACTTGGTCTTGTAGATGCATTGGCAGATGGTGCGGCAATAGGAGTATCACTAATAGCAATAAGAGCTCTAGCGACTGGATTAGCTGGTAGTCTAACAGCAAATGTAGATTGACCAGCAGTAACTATCTTTGATATCGGAGAACCTTCATGAACAGGCAATAGAAATGTAAGGGGACCAGGTGAAAATTTCTCTAAGAGAGGTTCATAAATTTCGGGAATTTTGTAATTTGGTGGAAGAATTTTTCTCTTCAACTGCTCTATTGAAGAAACGTGTACAATTAACGGGTTATCAGCTGGTCTATTTTTAACTCTATATATGGATAAAACTGATTCGTCATTTATTGCTGATCCTCCTAAACCATAAACAGTCTCAGTAGGAAATGCTACGACATTTGAGGTATCTCTCAACTCCTTTGCTGCTATTTCGAGGTATTCCTTAGTGGTTTCATCATTTATTGTTGGGAGGTTGTCATTCTTTTCAAATATGATTGAAGATGGGTCAACTTTAAGTATTTTTGTGGTGAACAGCATAGTTTCTCTAGATATTCTGAGTTGGCCTAACAATAATTTCAAAGTATTTTTTTGACAAAGCCAATTGCCTATCATATACCTATCAAATAAATCTCTTCAATAAACTAGGTAATAGGATCATCTAGTCATCGGGAACGAAATTTTTCAATATTATCACGTGAGAGATAAAGAAGAGTGGTGTACTGTATATTGAGAATTCTATATAATATAATTGACCATATAATCCCTAGCATAAAACATAACAACAATTAGTAACATTAGAATAAGTATTAACAATTTTACAACAGAAAATGAAATGGAGGAAAAAGATAAAATATTTAAAAATAATATAGAAAAAAAAAAATTTAATAAAAACAATGAGAATAACAGAAGACAAGAGATCGAAGATAATTTACCATTTCAGTATTTAAATATATCAAATCTAAACACAACAAAGACAGCTCTTATCTTATTGTCATTTTTTTTGGTGGTGAGTACTAGTTTATTGTTGATATTTCTAATTGAGCTGTTAAAAGCTATTAGAGCTGGATGGAATCTGTGATTATGATTTATGTGATGAACAACCATGGACTACACTTTACTCGAAAGGTGGTAAATAAAACCCAGTAGTATATTGCTACCCACCATTTAATGTATCGTCTTCATTACCTTTGACCAATATAGATAAACATAAGAAAGTAAATTAGCGACTTTATCGTGGCTAGCTATTTTAGACTTTTTTTTAAGACTGAGCATATTAAGGACAATTGCACCCACTTTACAGACAGTTGGAAAAATGACCCGCTCTATATCGTAGATGTAGAAACTACTGTAATTTACTTGGGGAGGGGTTCCTCATAAATTTTGTAAAGGACAACATTGCAGATATGTTCACAAAGGCTGTCTTGAAGCGCTTTTTTGAAAATCCTTGTTCAAAATTACTTAACCGAATTATTACTGTTTATTTACACCCTTTTTAGTATAAATTTTCAAGGCAAGACTTTAATAATTTATAAGATGCATTATTGAAATCTATGGAAAGTGTTGTTTTTTTGGCAAAAATCTCGAAAACTTTATAAAATTAAAGATGCTACTGAAGCCTTTTTATAATGAAAATATAATTCGTGAGCTGATATTTTAATTCTATGGCAATTATTAAACGTGAATTATCCAAATATTTCAGAAAATACATAAATGATAAAATTATGAATGCATATTATATTTATGTCATATCTAAGACCTTAATAGTTTAATTTTTACTACTAGCCTTAAAATAACAATCCCTCCCCAAGATAGACTATAGTATAGCCTACATCTATATGTCCAATTAGTTAGTCCAAAGAGAGAAACTTCTCCAAATATTATCACTATAAACCTAGTTCGTATGCAGTATTACTTTCAATTGCTGCAATATTTTATGGTATACTTATTAAGAAATTAAATGATATATAATTCGATCAGTAATTAATTGAACAAAATTTTCAACTAATACTATAAGAACAAGTATCTAATAATACAAAAATAAAATATTTCTTGAAATTTTTAAAATAATTATTCGTAAATTAATAAATTTCAGCAAATTAGTTTAAAATGATTTAATTTTTTCTTGAAGAAACCACAGTATACACTGATTTAAATAGGAGAAAATAATCAACAAATTATTAACACTAGAGAATTATAATATCTTCAATCGTATACATCTCATCTTATAATTCTAGAAATATCATTTTCACCAAAAAATACCTTTCAATAACCAGATATTAGAATTTTTTGGATTTTATTCATAATAAAAATCTTATATTGCACTAATAATTTCAGTACAAATTATATGAAGGATTCTGTAAAACCTTCAATGATGGCTAGCAATCCAACAGCACCAGGATCAGGGATTCCATCCTTTTCGGTTTTGAACTCAGAATCATTGACATAACTAGCTCTACCAAAAGAGGCAAGTAATTTCTTAGTTGTTTCACAAGATTTGCGAGCAGTTGCAACCGCCTCTGCTAAATTTCCAGTCTTAACAAGGCTGTCTACAAATGGCTGTAACGTATCTACCAATGTTCTTCCACCAACTCTAGCTTTTGTATACTTAAATAAGCCATAATATAATGCACTATGCATAGATTTGGCTAATTCAAAAGTGGTTAGTTTCTTTTCTTGTTGCAAATGCTTAACAAATGCCGTTAGGTATATGGAATAAATTCCTCCAGAAGTACCACCCATACTATTTTCAACTAATTCTGTAATTTTACTTAATGTAGCTACTGGGTCTTCTAAATTAGCTTTGAACAGTTTATCTTGGTCAAGGGCCCTCAATATCGCGTTTGCTCCAATAGCTAACGTTTCACCACAATCACCGTCACCTACAAGAGTATCGTAATGTGTAATTTTAGATTCTTCTTGTAACAATCTGTCCATGGAATTTCTCAAATTTTTCTCGAAAAGAGAGCTGTCAATTCTTAATGATGATACAACAGGTTCAGGGTGTTTAACAGGTGAGTCAATATACTGAAATTCCTGCTCCCATTGTTGCTCAGTAAAAGATTTTGATTTCCAACCAGGAGCGTTGGTAGTAGTATCTAAAAATTGTAAAATTTCAACATCATTAAATTGAGATTCAACTCTAGATAAATTCAACAAAGTAATAGAAAATCCTGGAGCATTTAATGACGTTACAAAATCACCAACTAAAATCCTCTTTGGTTTTTTCTTCAATGGTATGTTTAAGACAACGTGTTCAACAATAACATACAATTCTAAAGAAGATGTACCTCCAATATTATTAATAAGCAAGACATATTCATCATTCTCTAAATCAAAATCAACGTAATGACGGTCTTTATCTTCAGGAGATAATAATCTATAAAACATATCCTTAAGTAACATATCAATATTTGGAATCGGGGTCAACTTGAGACCTGGTTCGTTATGGATACCTAATCCCAATTCTGCTTCATTTTCCTTTGCAAATTCAACTTCTTGATTAGCTTTACCAGGTACCGAAGTACGATCCAAAGAGGCACCTACAGTGACTAAATTTTCATTTACAGAGCGACCTAACTCAGCAATTGTGGCCAAATCTGCTCCTGTAGAGGCTGCTGCACCTAAAATTTTATGGATAATAGCGGTACCAGCCAATCCTCTTCTGCCCACCATTTTATTTTGTTTTCTACCAACAGCCACATCATCAGATACTATCAAAATTTCTATGTTGTACCCTTCACTTTTAGCTTTCTCCAATGCTAGTCCAAAATGCAATATGTCACCTGTATAATTTTTCACTATTATCAAAGTTCCTTTCTCTTTGTGAGACTTTGCCTTTATAGCAGCCATGATTTGCTTAGTAGAAGGTGAAGCAAAGATAGCTCCACTAACAGCAGCATCAAGTAAGTTTTCTCCTACAAATCCTCCATGCAATGGTTCATGACCTGCACCACCACCACTTATCAATGCAACCTTTTTAGAAGTATCAGAATTCGCATTCAAAACTACTTTTTCGCTTGGGATTAATTGCAAGCCAGGATTTGAGCGGACTAATCCTTTCAAGTTAGATAACACAATATCCTCATCCTTGTTATAAATCCAATGTTTTGCTAAAGTCATTCTTAAATTGATATTTAGGAACCTGGGGTGAATTGTAGTAAAGGATACACTGAACTTACTTCAGCATTTATGTACCTAAGTAAATGGGGGGCAAGTGCATACAAGTGGAGGGCAGATGATAATAATAAACCTCCACTATCATGTTAAGTGGACTGAGATACTACCCTTTTATTTACCCAAGTGGGGATATTCCACCATTACTATTTTGTTACATAGATATTAAGAAGGGAAACTGATGTTAATCTTTCTGGAGCCAACAAAGCGGAATTTACTTTAAAATCTGGGAAAAGACTCGAAAACGCTAATAGTTACAATGGTAACTCATGCGGAATTTTGCACACTAGGAGCTTAATTTTGTAAGGAGACATTCAATGAGAACCTTACTAATAAGTTTTTGTTTCCAGGAGTACATGTACAATCAATTCATGAAAGATGTTAACTATGACGAAATAATATAAAATTTTATTGGAAACAGTTACAGTATCTTTGCTTTTTTCATTTGTTGTGATCAATTGGTAGTACTAGTACAAGCATCTTGATTTATACTAATGTTGTGTTGCTCGAATCATTCATCACCATCTATCTGTTACAGAATACTTATAGCCAACTGACTGTATTACGAAAGCACAACTGGTTCAATTTAGAAGGTTAATATTATTCAAACGGAGGATTCAAAGTGATTTAACTAAACGTCAGAGGTAAATAATTAGCCATGTGAGAGTATTATCAGGTTATTTAAAGTTATTAGATAGGAAATATTCGAAGTTCGTAAGGAATGGAGACATGCGTGGTTTGTCAAAATCTAAGGAGGAGAAATAGTGACATTTGAGAGTAGCATGAAATTTTATGGAATGGTATTGTAACGGGGGTATAAAACTAATATGGACAGATTTATAAAAAGATTGAATTAAAGGAGGATATTATAAAAATTTTATATATATGTTCTGTTCTGTCCACTGGCATACAATCTAATGAACAATGACTTGTTTGGTTTCGTTTCTTTATCACTTTTAGTCACGTATACCTTTGTTGGCAACCCATATGCCTCTGAAAGGAAACCGCTTAAACCATCTTTTACTATTCACAAATTCAGCTACAATATTGACCATTCTGAATCCACTCAATAACCCGGCACATAAGCTGCCCACAGCGTCTAAATTGGCTTGCGCCTTCCGTATAGATTTCGGCTATCGAATCAACTATATGCAGGTCTATAACATATAGTTGAGCGCTAAATTCCAAATAGATTTATCCTCGTGAATTTAGTAAAATATTGCTAATCCACGCTAAGTTGTACGCTAGCACTACGATTGTCACAGCGTTTACATTTTTGCTTGATTTCTCACTTGTCAACTGATAGTTACAATTACAGATAATGAATAACTACTAATAAAATAGTTGATAAAATAATGTTATTGCACAACTTCATAGCTTGGTGCTCACCTTAGTTTAAAGTTTGAAAGCCTAGTAAATTGTATGTGACTCGAGTACGATGCTACTTATATAATAATTGCTCTTAGATATTCGAATATATATACTTTTTTCCTGAGATTTTTTTTCAAGGATTTTATTAAGGTAGAATGAATCATGCTGGCCACAAGTCAGAATCTGTTCTCCTATTGATAATTTGAGCGAGGATTTACAGACCGTACCTTCGTAAATAGCGAAAGTGAGTTCAGTTAACGCTAGAAGAACAAATATATTACATTATTCCCTTACCTATATCTCGGTGCATACTTTGTAAAATTATGCTTATAGATAACGAATGGGTTTAAGTTGTATTATTTTAGAATAAAGATACTAAAATAATATTTCCAAGGATAAAGCAGAGGCTACTTCTGCTTTGTTGTAGTTAGTAATTCCCAAAATGATGTTGGCCCATAGTATATTGCATCAGATAGAATTGGATCAGGTCATGATGCAGTGGTTGTTCTCTTTTGCTTCGGTAATTATTTACATAGTATTTAATCACTGAAATTAAAGGCTTTACGATTACTGAACAAAATATATACTCCTTCGACTTAGTGATCAAAATTCCCATATAGAGGTGGCCAAACACTTTTATATAATGAATCACATCTTCAGTAGTCCATTTGCAAGGAAAGGTTTGATATATTTTTACGCCATTATTTTTCTCTAAGCCATAATTATTCTCTACGCCAATTACAACATAGATAATCCTAAGCACAATCGATTGGTTTTCTAATAAATCATTATTTAATGCCAGAGTTTGGCTGCAAATTCATTTTCATGATATATGCAGGATAAACACGTCTGGAATAGGCATGAGTTTTATCCAAAAGAACTTTATAACAAGAATATCGGTTAAACTCATTATTAGTTTATTTAAAATGTCTTCCACTAATGTTTTGCACTATGGAGAGGTAAAATAAAATAATATATATTATAGATCTCTCAGCCAACAAAACTGTCTATACCATCCTTTGTCAATTATCTAGTTTTATCTAGCTTCTTATTCCAGGAAATATTTAGTAATATTGCAATTTGCTTGACGTGGTATAATACTTTTTTCATATAAATCACTTCTTAATATATTGTAGAAGTTAAACAAAGGCCAATTCATAGACTAGTTATAATGCATGCCAAGGGCGTACCTACATCTTGATATCCTTCAAGTACTCACTTTATAGGAACATCAGCGCTTTTACATCAAATCTCATAAAAGATCATATAATAATCATGCTCTGCACAGATATCATTCAAATATGTACTTATTTCCTTTTCTGTCAAACTTACAAACTCGATTTATGTTAAAAGTTTTATTTATTTTATATAAACTTAATTTAAAGAAGCTTCAACTTGCTCTAAAGCCTTCATGTCTGCCTCAAATTTTTGGTAAGCTTTAAGATCCACTTCTTTACTTAAAGGTGGTCTAGCATAGACAGACTCACCAAATCCATGGATTTTTTTAAGAGCATGCTTAACACCAACTACATTTAACTCCATTATCATTGCATCAGCCTTCGTTACTAAATATTGCAATTCGCTAGCTTCTTTTATTTTCCCGTCTCTGAACAACTTATAAAGTTGTAACATTGTCTTAGGGAAAACAGCTGACATACCATCAATTGTTCCAAATATTCCTACTGATAAAGCAGGAACTAAAATTTGTCCCAAACCAGTAAATGGTCTGAAATTATTTGTTTCGCAAATAGTCTTATCTTGTCCCAATAAAGCATACAAATCCAAATTGAAATGGGTCAACTTGACACCAGCTATATTTTCATGAGTGGATAACTTCTTGAATGTATCTACTGAGATAGTAACGTTATTGCATACTCCAGGATAGTTATAGATGATAACTGGCAAAGGGGATTTGTCCGCAACACGAGTGAAATATTGTACAATACCCTCTTGAGTTATCAAGTTAGGGCCAAAAAATCCCGGCACTAGTAAGATAACAAAGTCAGCACCTACTTTAGAAAATGATATACACTCATTAACTGTTTGTTCAATACTACCAATTGGTGGTGCACCTGCTATAATTTTGAAGTTTTTATCTGGAATAGCTTTTCTTAAAGTAGAAACCAAAGTAACTCTTTCCTCTGAAGTTAAATGAAAAGCTTCTCCCATTGAACCACATACAAGTAAACCATTTATTCCATTTTTATAGAGAAATTTTGCATGTTCTATCTGGCTCTCTAAGTCAAGAGAATTGTTGTCGTCCAGCTTGAAAAAAGTAGTGATAGGAGTATATACACCAGATGGAATAGTAGAATCTTGAATTGTCATATTTTGCTTTTATTTATGTTAAGTATTAATTAGTATTTTTAAGAATTATTCTTCAAAAAGATTGCAATCTCTCAACTATATATTACCCCATATATGAAGTTTAAGGTCTCATACGATAGAGACACCCACCACTTTCTCAAATGCCCTCCACTGAAAATTGGAGGTTCGCGAATGGGGAATATAATGGCGGATCAATATTATTTTCTTTGAGGGGTATGAAGTTCAATGGTTAATACTTTTTCCTAGTATAATCTCTATCATGAGATCATGGAATTGCCTCCTAGTTGATGAAATCATATGGAGAAGGTTGCTCTATTATTCTGAGAAGATCGAAAATTTCGCTTTGAGTACTTTATATACATATTTTTAACAGACATTCTCATATGCAGCTTTGACATATTATAAGTAGAAAAAAATACCCAAACGGTTCTATTTGATATTTTTTAAGTTGTGAAATCTCAATAACTTCTGTAATTATATAGAGCAGTATATGTCTTAGAGAGGAAGCCTTATTATCAAATAATGTTTATTAAATAAGATATTTTATGTTATATAATTAGCGTAGTTCTTTACCAACCTCTGAAAGGAACCCAAATGTCAATGACAATGTCATCATTGTCAACCACATAGAAAAACGGATGGGCAGCAGCTGTAATACAAGAATGCTGTGGAATAATATTGACTCTTGTTCCAATAGGAATAAAAGGAGTTTCTATTTTTTCATCCAAAGGAGTTAAAATACCATGTTCCTGACTTAATCTAGCAACTATCCAGTTTTCATAACCAGGATTACTTATTCTTCCATGACCTGGTAATGGCCCAAATTCTCTTGCGAGTGCTACTACTCCAGCATTAACTAACATTTCACCGGGTGCCTTTTTTCCACGATTAGGATAACTAGAAACAACATCAGCAATTAATTTAATGGATATATCTTTAGATGAAATGCATCCGGTAGACAACTGTTGTAAATCGCAGAATGGGTAATTGCCTGCGTGTAACTCAAGATTTCCTGACAAAGGACCAACCTTTTGAGATATTTCTTCAAATGTCAAGATCTCCGAAGCATGGGCAGTAGGAGTTGCACCAACAGAGATTTGCAATTTTAGAGTATTGTCAATATTTTTTGCCAATGATGCAGCCTTGTTCGCATGTGTAATCTCTTGGATCAAGAAATCTTTTGCCTTGTATTCAGAATCTGAACTATAGGAGTGTCCCGCATGGCAGTAGAATCCATATATCTCGACGTGCTTCTTTATTTCTTCGTCAGTCAATGCTTTAGAAACAGTTTCTTCTAACAACTGAGTATCATTAATTAGACCAGCTCTATCAGTACCCATGTTAATCTTAACAAATACTGACCATTTTTTAGCATGTGGGTTTGCATTGTTAAATTCCTTCAAGATGTCCAATTGTTTACAATTATCCAACATAATTCTAAGCTGTGGCACTTGTGACGCAAGATCTGTCAATTCTGAAAGTCTTGATTCTACAACAGGTAAGCTGAATAAAATATCGTCGATTTTTCCTTGTTTAACTAAAGGTAAAATACCCCATGCTTCCATTAAAGTTGAGACAACAATCTTCTTTGTGTGCAAGTCGCCAGATCCCAATTGCAATTCGGTACCCTCAATTGTCTTATGTGTCTTAATATGTGCTCTGAAGTCTGCATTAAGCTTACTAGCATTGTGCAACATCCTCTCACAGTTATTTTGAAAAACTTCCCTATTCACGATAAATGAAGGTGTAGGTAAATCATTAATTAATTTACCGACATAATATTTTTTTAAAGCTTCCTTATTAGCTACTGGAGTGAATTGTGAAGGATAAGACATTTTATTGTATTTGTTGTAATAGACTAATTGCTTAAATCGCTTTATCGTCAAGATTATATATGCTCCACCATTTTTCTCGTATTGGTTATAAAATGTCGTTGAATGCACCCCCACCGGGTAATGGGGTAGACATAAGGTTATCAAAAAAAAAGAAACCAAGCTTATCCTGGGTGGAATATGGGATCATTGACTTCTATTGTTGTGGGTGGGTAGGGCGAGGAAAGGGGAGATAAAGTAACGGTTCGGGAGCACCAAACGGTTATCTAGGTGGGGGGCATTTGATCGGAAATATATACGCTGGTACCGAATATATAAATTAGTGTAAAAGCTCGCTCTCCCCACAATGTTATAAGATTTACAAATAATCATTCCAATACTAATGAAATACACACTTCAAGAAGATAACTCATTCCCAGGGGGAATTCCCCCAGCACCATTCACAATCCATGAATCAATGAAAGGTAAATTGGATCCGGAATACGTGAAATTTTTCAATTCTACATTAAGCACCTTGCCTAATATAATATATACACATCGTACTCCATTAAAGCAATTGAAAGAAGCTGGTAATGTATTGCCCGGTCAGGCTACTCCTAGTGTGATGGAGAAGATTTTTGATATCGAAATTCCAAGAAAGCACACTTCAGCACCAAAACCTATTCCAGCCAGAGTGTTCGTTCCAAAAGGAACCAAACCACAGAACGGATGGCCATTGTTTATTTGGTTCCATGGTGGTGGTTGGGTGCTTGGAAATATTACTACTGAGAACTCATTTTGTACAAAGATTGCTGACTTGTCTAAGGCAATAGTGGTTACAGTGGATTACAGACTTGCCCCAGAAGATCCATTTCCAGCATGTGTAGATGATGCCTTTGAAGCTACTTTGTGGGCTTTTGAGGGAGCTGCTTCACAATTGGATATTGATATTAACAATATTGGTATCGGTGGTTCATCTGCTGGAGGAAACTTAACTGCTATAGTCACCAACAAATACGCAAGTTCTCCAGCTGCTAAGAATCTTCCACCAGTCAAATTTCAAGTGATGATTGTTCCTGTAACGGATAATACTGCCACATCTGAAAATAACCAGTCATGGAAGGAAAATGAATTCACTCCCCAGTTACCGGCTGAAAAGATGTTGTGGTATAGAGCTTTATATTTACCAAATGAGGAAGATGCTACGAATCCAGAAGCCTCTCCTCTCTTTTATTCTAATGAGAGCTTTAGCAAAGTTCCCCCATGTTTCATTGCTGCTGGTGAGTGTGATGTATTGAGATCAGAAGCAGAAGCTTATGCCATAAAATTGAAAGCTAACGGAGTCCCTACAGAAATAGTTATCTACAAAGGTATGCCTCATACTACTATGGTTATGGATGGAATATTACAACAAGGTAAAGACTTAGTTAACCAAGCTACTACTGCGATTAGAAATGCATTTTATAAATAAATATATAAATTTCATACATAATTATTAAACAAGATACATATCCTCGCAAGTAACGTTTTCACTACCTAGACATCTTTCAATACAGTTCCTAAATAGCACTGAGTACTCTTTTCCAATCTGCCAGTTGCATTCCCGAAAGCTATTATGAAAAATTTTCAATAATCCTACTAAATTATTTTTGTTCTTTATCTTTAACAAATGCTCAGCATGAAGTTTAATTGACTCGTGGTATATGGAACAAACACTACTGTGATCTCTAGGGTGAAAACTTCCTCCAGGTCCTCTGGACAATTCTCTTCTAATTCTCTTTAAATAAGAATAACCGTCTTCATTCTCAGGATAATACTTAACATTTAGCTGACTAAAAATATTAGATTCTGGCCCTTCAAGCGAAAAATTACATGCAAATAATACTAGCACAGCACTTGCAATGATATTTTTTCGATGTAAGAATGGATCAGCATTCGGATTGTATGAATACGACAAATCTTCATTTTCAGGCGAAAGAAGCATTTCACATAGGATCAAATATGAATGAATAGCACTTATTCTACCAGCACTAGAGTTAGCCCATTGATAAATTCGTTGTTCTACCATTTTATATTCATTCTTTTCCACGATGACATTCATACGACTAGGAGCTCCAGCATAAATGATATAATCGTAGTGAGATATTCTCATGTAGATTTGAGCTATATGGTACAAACTAAACTTGCACCTTGTATCATTCTGTCTCAACATAGGTGGGAGCTTCTCTAAATCTTCTTTTCTAAAGAATAAGGACGATTGAGTATTACAGCAGCCATTAGGACACATGTAGGTCCTCCACACATCGATTGCTAATGACATCGTTTCCTTCCAAGATTCCTTTACTGAGTTCCATTCTAAGAAAGACAACTGGATTTCTTTTTGTTGCATTTGAAACATGATTGTCAAGAGACCAGCTAGCAATATCTTTCTGCCAAATGCACTTGTATGAACTTTTTGTCTATGTAATAATTTCTTTAAACCGTCTAGAAACTTAGTGGTTTGTAGATCATTCAATTTACCCAGTGCAGATTGTTCATTATCAAACTCCCAAAGCAGCTCATCGCATGGAAGTGATAATTTTATTTGATAAGCGTACAATATCAATGTATGCCCATAGACTGTAGCATGAACCGTATCCAAGTAAAACGACATGAGACAAGCTCTCTTCATAGACTCGAATTCAATCCATTTATCCCAAATATAGGGCCCGTCCTCTGTAGGCTCCTTACGTGAAGGATCTCCTCCCAATATTGGACTTCTTCTTAATAATTGGATTTTGGTGCCATGGTATAAAAATGATCTCTCATGAAGAAATCGGCTAGTGCTTGTGATTTCAAAGGATTCCAAAAGTAACAAACTCTGAATAATATATACCTTTGCTGGTGGTTTGCATTCAGGATTTGAAAAGATGAGCCATCTTAATGGCTCAGCTATCTCCTCTGCCAATTTTTGAGGATAACGGAAAAGCGTAGATTCATCACAGCCAGTGCAACTAGTAAGACATGCCCCTAACATTACCATTGCCAATATTAATAAGGGACTTGCATCATTGTTTGAAAATGATGCTCTATGCAAAATTGGATATTGAGGGTGATGGATAAGCCAGTATATTTCCAAGCATCTTTCTATCTGGAGAATTCCAAAGTCTGGATTAAACTCTAACGAAGGAATTAGTCGTACCAATTTTTGACGAATGGGTTCATCAATTCTTTTTCTATCGGTAGAATGGGGAAATCCTGGAGATACTGCGAATAGATTTTGCAATTCTGAAACAGGAGAAAGCCCAGTAGGAATATGGTCAAATTCATGATTGGAGTAACTTACTCTGTCAGAAGACACCGAGTTTTCATTAAAGAGCCATTCAATTAAATCCGATGGTGAAAGAATTTTATTCGATGCAGCAACATCCACGATGATTTCTGCGGGTGGGTTTGGTGGAGTTGCTGAGCTTTGTGAGTCAGCAATGTATGCTTGGTCGATATCTAGTGTATCTGGCTCGGGATGTTGCTCATTAACATCCAACTTCTCAGCCTTTTGGAGATGTCGTTGATAATGCTTCTCTTTTACATCACTTCTGACAAATTTCTGACCGCATTGTGGCCACGGGCATACATATCGTGAGGACGGATCGTGGTTTCTTTTATGTCGAGATAAATGATCTGCCCGCTTAAACACCTTACTACAATTGGGTATATCACACTCAAACCTCCCATAAACTCTTTTCCTAATCTTCTTTTCACCTCGATCCATATGTTCATAAAAAAGAGAACGGAAATCAATGCACTTTTAAGTACACTCCACTTTTTCTTGCATATGTCTAAGATTGTACGGCGATTCCAAATATAAAAAATACTCTAATAAATTTTAGTTTAAGCACTACTACAGTATGTTCAGTAAGTTCTAATCGGAGTAAAATTTATTTCTTATATACGTATTTAATCTTTAGTAGCAATAACCTCTAACTCAACCTTAATTCTATCGTCCATGAATGCAGCTATAACACAACTACGTGCTGGTTTTTGTTTGAAGGTCTCACCGTAAATTTTGTTAACTACAGTAGAGTATTTAGTGTCTGAGATGAACATCATAACCTTAAAAACCTTGTCGACAGAGGTACCACATTTTTGAAGAATGTTTTCAACATTAGCAATAGCTAATTTAGTTTGTTCCTCAAGGCTTTCTGGAATTTCACCAGTTGTATAGTTTTGACCAACTATTCCTGAAGTGAAGACATGATTGTTACTAATCCAAGCTGGGCCTAATACTGGATGTTCTTGACCGTCAATTGCGGACCATTCTAACTTTTGAGCAACCATTTTACAGTAAAAATAAACGTGATATTTTATATGTATGACATAAAGTGTAACTAATAGGTGCAAAAGCACATATATATATTACTACCGGTGGATGAAATATCCATTGGTATCCACTGTGGGGTATTGGGGGGCAAAGGAAGATAGCCATCCACCAGGCGTTATCTTTAGGAAATGTCTCCAAATGTGCCCTCCACCGTTAAGTGCGGATTTTTGTTAGGGGAAAATCAAATATAGAATATGGAGAACTTCTAATCACAACTGATCATAATTAGTATCTCCCAAAGGAGGAAAAATATACTATATATAGTTCAACGATTTCCTGGTATTGTAGTAGGAAACGTTATTAACAATAAATATATATGAAATCAATGAAGCAACTGACTAAATTTACGAATATAGAACAAGTAGACTCTCACTCAAGTAATGAAGGTGATGTAATAGAGTCGAGACAAGGTGGCCATATTGAAGTTGTCACTCACAAAATCGATCATGTTCTTGAAAGGAGAGTTTGTCGTAAGTTAGATTTTAGAATTTTACCATTCACTGCCTTAATGTACCTCTTTAACGCATTAGATAAGGGAAATATCAGTAATGCAAAGACTGATGGTATAGATGTTGATTTAGGTATCACTGGTGATAAATGGAATCTCATGCTTTCTATCTTTTATATTCCATTTGTTTTGTGTGCTTTCCCTTTATCGTTGCTTATTAAGAGGTATAATGCTGCGAACGTGATTCCTGTACTTATGTTCGGTTTTGGTTCAACCACTTTGCTTGTTGTATCGGCCTTTGACTTTAGTGGATTGATGGCTGCCAGATGGTTCTTGGGAATGTTTGAGCTGGCCTTTTTCCCGGGTATTATTTACTATCTTTCCAATTTCTACAGACGTTCTGA
>JAKVQU010000165.1:0-19356 GCA_030462985.1 Schwanniomyces sp. yHRVM31
ATCTTAATCACATGTCATATCACATTCTATGTCATGTGCTTAATACAATCTTGATCTCTAACATGGTGTAGGAATATGAAGTGTGATTAACTTTTAATAAACCTTTTATTTCAAATAATATAACCAGCGATATGAACAACGTTGAACATATTTATAATAATGCATTAAGGTAACGTTTATGTAGAAAGAGGCAACAATACGGCAGTATTAATGGGAAGAAAAGGTGTTTCAGGACTATATAAATTGATGATTTTCTAGTCTAAGATAATGACAGAATAGTTTAGTAATACTACTAGGCTCAAATAATAATCCCTCCCCATGCTTAACTATTAGAAATCTATATAACCACTTAGTTAGTAATACAATAAAGGAGACATCTTCTCCAAGTAAAATTATATATACTACACCAGTATTTAAATATATCACCTGACTTGTCACCTAACACTTGAACTACATTTTTAGGAAGTTTATAACATCTTAATATAGTTTTCTAGAATGTTTCAGAGAGGGTATTTGAACAGATTCAAATACTCTGACTGTATCTTATCTTTGTTGATAATGATTCTTTGAGTCTATTGGTCATTTTGTAGTACAATTAACTTCTTAATGACATTATATATATGCCCAATCGTCGTTCATATCGTCGGTTATACTTATCAGTATTATCAGATATTTAGATCTTATTGGTTAAGTTATGAAAATAGTAGTTTTATTTGAAGGTTTAACATATTTTACACTCTCCCCCATTTTGTGAGAATCACCCAGATTGGTGAGAAATTTGAAAGAGGTTGCGAAATTCCTTTAAAAGGGTGTCCTGTTGGTGACGAGGAACATGTTTCTAGAAGTCATTAGGTGAGATAGGTGTACCATGTCCTGGGTAACAAAACAGCCAACAGATGTCGTAAGTGACGTTAAGTTTATCATAGCCATTGACAGAAAAAATTTCGATAGGTTTGAGGAAGTCACCGCGAGCTGTGGGGACCTATTGGGATGAATGGAGGGTATCGACAACAAAGGGACAGAACCATCTGGTGTTAACAATCGGAGTGTCGCATATCCTGGTGGTGAATCTACTTCAAATGCATGATCTTTGGATTTGGAAATGAGGCGGAATAGTCCGTAGTATACTGGATGTTTATTGGTACGATTAGGTAAAACGCATATTGGTGTCGAAGAAAATATTCACCAACACACACAAGATAATGGGGGTTGAGAAATGTTTGCGTGGTAACTTTGTTCTAATTGAACTAATGCCAAGTAGTCTTTGGTACGTTTAGTGATGCTTCTCATTTTGTCTTCCATTTTTTGTCTTCCCCCCTCCTTGGGCTCTAACTTTTCCATCATTTGGGCCGTATGAAATATGGTGGATAGTATATACGAGATGTGTATCTAAGATTAGGCATGAAAGTAATGGTATAGATCGAGCGTTGGAAAGAGCTGTTATAGGCGAATTCTATGATTGGGATACAATCGGACCTGAAAGTTTGTTGTTTCGCAACATACTAACAGAGTAGTGAGATACTAGTTCGCTCAGTCTTTCCATCATGGTTAGTGTTAGAGAATTGTAATTCTACTCCGAGGACCTCCAACGTATCTGCTAAGAATCGTATATTTTTAACAGAAACAATTTAGAACATGGTATTTTATTAAGATTAATTCAACGTCGAATGCGCTTATTCTCTTAATTATAGGAATAAAATGAGCCAAACTAGTCAATCGTACGATGACAACTATATTGCATTATAATCGTTGTGGGAAACTGGGAACCTGCAATAAACTCCATGCTAATTGATGTCCACCTGGAGGTGGGCTTTAGTTTTAGTAGTCAAGCGTTTAGCTTGTTGGTAAACGATACACTTGAACATAGTTTTTGAAATAGTGGAACAGTCTTGGCGAATTAGCCTTCGGATAAGTAGTGATGTGTTTTTAAGGCACCAAAATGACCTTCGGCTTCAAGGTAACGAAATTGCTAAATAAGGATTGTTCGCATGCAACCATCTGGGTTGCAAAATCTTACATCTTCATGATCTAAGCCTTTTTGGACAAGCGATAGTGTTTGAATACATGATGAAGGTTGACAGGTGAAGCTTAGTTATTTTTGAGGCAATAGTAAATGTTTTTATCATTTTTATAATCGAAGTTGACAGAAAAAGTTAACAAAGCGCTTTCGATATTGTTTATGTACATTCGAGGCAATACATAAGCCATGGTGTTTTTATTTCCTGAAACGTGTCTTGATTCGAATTCATATTCAGATAAGTAGTCTAGATATCGAGTATGTTGAATCTTTGATTGGGGTTTCATAGGGATCGAATGTATGATCTGACTGTTAGGTAAATATTTGTCTGTTCAATATAGGTTTCCTCTTATAGCAAGAAATATTTTTCTGTAGTGAAATAACGGAGTTAACTCCTAAGCTACAGTTAATTTCTTAGAGAAGTAAGCAGTTCGCTTACCACATAATGGTGAATAAAATTGTTTTCAGCGCCTGCATCAATAAGAAGATATTAAAAAATATTATATTTATTACATACTTATTTTAAATTATTTGCTTGAGATATCTTAAAACAACGTGTTTGGATCACAGACTGAAAAAGATCAATGTTCTAAAATTGTCAAGTTACCAGTAACAACGACGTTCTCTAATACAGCACCATTAGGAATATCAATCCTTTGACCATCATTACAAACGATAATAACTGTTCCCTTTAAGGTAACATTTCTACCAATGTTGACGTTACCAGTAATTGTTAAATGATCTAATTCTAGAATCCTAGGCATATGAGAAATTCTGGATTGAAATCCACTTACCTTCTTGAAGTGAGAACCTAACTTGATCAATGGGTTGGCAAAGCCATCTCTAACAGGATCTAACTTTAAGGCACCATGTTCTAAGTAGAATAAGTCAGACTTGACTAATAATAAGTCGGAACAGGTCTTAACAGGTAAGAATCTTGATCTTGGAACGTTGACACCATGGGCACCCTTGAAATGCCTAATAGCTGCACCAACTGCAGTTTCCAATTGCAAGACATTGATGTCAGAAGAACCCTTGGAAATAGTCTTTTGGTTTGGAATAATTTCACACTCAATAGCATTTTGCTCAACCAACTTCTTAATGGCTCTTAAGTTAATCCACAAGTTATTAGTGTTGAAGTATTTAAATTTCTTAATAGACTTGAATTCTTCAACATGATCCTTTGGAACTTGAGCAATTTCTAACAATCTAACTTCTCCTTCATAATTGATCAAAGTACCACCTTTAACATCAGCTCTAGTCTTATCTGTCAATTCCATAATATACTCAGCACCAGTTTCAATCATGTGGGATAAGATTTTAGTATCAACTGTTGCACCCAAGTTATCACCGTTAGATACAAATAAGATCTCTCTACCTTGGGCCAATAAGGCATCTAATTCTCCAGATTGAACTAAAGCCTCAAATAAATCACCATGACCTGGTGGATACCAAGAGTCTAAATCATCGTCAAATGATTGAGGAACAGGTAATAAGGAATCCTTGTAAATTCTTGGGAACCTGGATTGGTTGAAAGTTCTGACTCTGATTCTGTGACCTTGATATTTCTTGATAATCTTAGCGGTATCAGCATTAGTGTTGAAAGAGTTCATTAACAATAAAGGCACATCGGCATCATACTTTCTATTTAAATGTTCGATTTGTCTAACAGACAAATCTAAAAAGGTGTTGCCATCTCTAACTTCAATAACAGATTTTGGACCAACACATCCCATAGAAGTACCTAAACCACCATTCAATTTCAAAACAGCCAATTTGGATAAATTGGCTTCAGATTCCTTTAAAGAGCTATATTGAACAACTTCAGATGGAGATGGGGACTTGATCTTATCCCAGTCCAAAGTGCCACCAGCTGCCTTGTCTGTAACATATCTTCTAAATAAAGCAAAAAAACTGTCCATTTCATTTTCAAATCTCTCTTGTTGTTCATTGTCAGTGACAGTATCAGCTAAATTGTTCAAGGCGTTACGCATTTGTGAAGCAGCCACAGTAGTAGCTGTGTTGTCAAAAGCCTAAAACATGTTAGTATATGAATTGAGTATACTCTGATAAACAATGCTCGATATATGAAGTATTCAAAGAATAGGCTTATATCTAACCCAATGCTAATTAAGGGGTACGTGTTGTACATGTTATCTGAATTATTACTTACATAAGTAGATTGAGTTTTGATATGTTTCTTTGGAGTAGCACCTGACATGTTGTATAGATTCAATATATCCTTAGAGATAAAAAAGCAAAGAAAACTTCAAAAAAAATCAAATTTGTAGTTAGACGATTATATTTTCAAACAATTTAAAGTCGATTTATGGGTGACGAAATCCAAAATTTTTTGGGTGCGCATGTAAGGATACAATTTTTTACCTAAAAGATATAGGCATGCTGGGGAAATCAACCCATTGGAACAATAAGAAATTTTATTTTCTCTTGAACCACACATGCAGTAACTAGTTAGCTAATTTTGGCGACATATCAATTCCCCTACTTAATATTAAATGAGGGACAGTGGTGCATTTTCTGTAACATGTACACAGGTGCATTCGGAATTATTCCATTTCGATCCATAGTATCCTAATCCGAACGGAATTATTGAGAGAAACTACTTTGAAACAACATTCAACATCTGGATCGCAAGGTATTACACCTAAACTATGTGAACTTTGAATTTCAAAATTATCATGAAATCAATACTTAAATACCTCCGTGAACAAGACGGGGTAAAAATGTATGTATGAAGTAAGGGATTTAAGTGGGGTTGATCTGTAAGTAGGGTTATTTTTTTTGACCCACCAATCCCACCATGTTCAATTCAGTTCGAGACATGCCGCAAGGATAATTAATATAATTTTGCGAATATGCGTCGAAAGGAAATGCATTGAGGAGACTTTCCCTACCATTGTTATTTTTTAAATGAGTCCTCTCCGCAATATAAGATTGAATTTAATTCTTCCGAATGTTCACCACGTAAAATTTAAAATTTTTAATTATTATAGAAAATTCATATAAATTGGTAAAGTGTAAAATACTACTATAAGCTAAAATGTAATATTGACTACCATCTGATATACGTATTTTTTTTAAAAAACTAGAAAAGAAGTCCCAGTGGCCGAGTGGTTAAGGCGACGCCCTGCTATTCATTAGTGGTTTAGGCGTTGGGTTTTACCTGCGCAGGTTCGAATCCTGTCTGTGACGTTATTTTTTTAGAAATATTACTTACATTAAAACTATCTTGCTAGTTTTTCTCTAATGTGATAATGTACAACTTCATTGATAAAAGACAACAATCTTTAATTATCCTTTATATACCATAAATTAGTTATACTATTGAATCTATTTTTATCATTCTCGCCGTAATAAATTATTTGGGTTTTATAGTTTGATTCTATACCGCCAACAATGTTGTAGCCACAATAGTACTTATTATGATATTGAACTTCATACTTCTCTTGATCTATCCAAGACTTCGATGGTTCATCGGAATTTCCAGATGTTTGTGGTTTTGAAATAACTGGAGGATTTAAAACATTAGCTATAAATAGAGGGTTTTGTAGAATTTCCTTATAATCATCAGGATTTTCTATTATTAAACTAGATTCATATTTGCTTTTCAAGTCTTCTTTGAATCCTTTACTATCTCCAAATATTGCATTCTCTAATTGATGGCTTGTAACATAAATGAGAGATTTATCATCAACTTCAGAAAGTTGTCCCCAACTTGAAGAGCATAGCTCTTGAGAATAAGTCACAAGGTTTCTTGGAGCGTTATCGACTGGTGTTACTAGACCAGCTGCAACCCCATAGTGATTATTGAAATTTAATCTTTCCGTGTTTCCAGACAATTCTTGACCAACCCAAAATAAATCTATATTAGTACTCTCTTCAAGCTGAAATCTATTTGAAAGTATTTTGAAAAACTGCAAGTTACACGATAAAAGCAATCCTGATAAAGATTGATCCTTTTTGAATGTAAAAAAATTAGGATCCATAAGATCATTGAAGTTTTGTTTAAATACACGATCTGTATGTTGAAATAAGTTTCTCGATCTTAATGTAATGTTAAAATACTGATGATCAATCCTTGATGGCATGAGATGGGATAATACAAGATCTTGTACCTCAACATATCCCGGACCAAAATATTTTGTGTGCGAGGTATAATACGAAGGTTTCTTAAATAATAAGATACCATTTTCTTTATAGCTTTCGTTTTCAAAAATAAATTGGTCCAAGTTCTCAACTAATGGAATTGTTTGGTAGGTCATCATGATTACTTCAGAGAATGAATTAAAAATTGAACTAAGAAGTAGCATTCCTTGCATATTCATACTTCCATAAGCTTGGGTAATAAGGGGTTCTTTGATGTTAATAGCAGGTATTAGGTTCACAAAAATAATATTTTGCAGGGGAAACTCTTCGTCATCCTTTTTTATTTGCTGACTTTTTACTAAATCACTAAATGGACTCGTTGCAATCTTTATTAAATATTCAGTATCCCTCTCATCCCAATGCTCACTCATATATATTATTTCTATTGGTAATGTATTTTTAAGTTTTCTCAAGACCTTTAATAAAGACCCGATATTATCAATTTGACGTTTTCTATCAATTTCTGGGAATATTGTTACGGCAATTCCTCTACCATTGCTCATTTCTATGTATTTCTTAAAGAAGCATTTTGTATCTGTATTTCTAAATTGGTCAATATCAATAATTGGGAAGTTATCCTCCCCAGACCAAGATTTAAAACTGGGTAAGTTTTTCGAAATCCAAGGGAAATTTTGTTCAATAAAATTATCACATAAAGAATCAGCATCATTATCTCCTAAATCTTCATTTCTGAGATAGCATTTACCCCATATTCTTTGATGTGAGATAGTATCCACATATTCTTTCTCAAAATTAGAAAGCTCTTTAGCTGTAATAGCAAAATCTCTTTCCACAAGCTTATTAATTTCCTCCTTTGTTTTCTTATCTTTCTGTTTTCTATAGAATAATGCTCTATTTTTCATCCATTTGGATTTTTTGTATATAATTGGATCTATATCCATTTTCTGAATTCTAGTAAACTTCGACACTGGCTCTTCCTTCCCGAAATATAAATCATTCCAAGCTTGAAAATAATCCGTACAATTCTGGTCCAACAGAGGCTTGTTTATCCCCGATCTTCGTTTTGCTAGTTTTTTATATACATCGTTTCTGAAAGTTTTTCGTTGGCTCGTTATATCAACAGGCTGGAAAACTTGAGATCTCAGCGATCCATGTTCCATGATGACGTAAAAGATAAATAGGATGAGAGCTAATGGAAACAAAACTCGTTTCATACTCCCAAATAATTTATATCGTGGGGATAACATTGTATATTAACAACAGTATAAAAATATATAATAGAAAACGTACTCAATTTCCTGCTGCTCAATAAATATTTGAAGAATACGTGAGTCTACAAAATATATTAAAAAAATGTAAATAGATTTTATAGATTAAAGTATCCAGCATGACTCTAGACATATATTAGGACGCAAAATGAGTAATTGTAAACAAATATGGTTGGTTAGTAAATAGTTAACAGAGAAATGCATTAAAATTTACTACATCATTCCAATATACTAGTTTTTATAAGATTGTTTAGAATTACGTAAATATTATTAATATTAATTAACTATTATTTCATAAGTATTATTTTAAATATTTGTGAAATTTATGCTATTCTTTTGAAGCCTTTCCAAATACTTCATCTAACTCATTTACTTCAGATTTACTTTCATTTATTGATCCTTGGTCATTAGGCACAACTTTTGTTTTACTTGGTTTCATTACATTATCAGCAAATCCAAAACCAGGAGCAATCTTTAGTTGTTTTAATTTTAGCCAAGTTTCAAATGCATTGGAGGCTGGGATTTCAGAAATTTCACTCTTTACGTCCTCAATCTCTTTTGTCCATCTTTCAAGATCAGAAACAGATAAATTAATTTGAGGTGGAATGACCTTGGTTGATAAATTCGGTAGTAACTTATTATAGTTCGAGTTCAAAGTAACTGGCCTAGGAGGTTGAAAGGAAGGATTCTTTATAAGAGGGATCTGTTTTAGCACAGGATCAGCTAATGGGTTAGTATGAAGCTCGATAGAAATACAAATGGATAGGTTACATACGAATATCTGTATCATCCATGGCTATTTTGAATATGAATAATCATCACATAGCAAACCTAGAAATCTGGATTTTCGCTTCACCGCAATACTGATAAGTGAGATTCATATTTTTTAGATTACTGAAATATACAGAGAAAAATACAAGTTAAAATATATAGCTAAAACTAACTTAATAATTCGAAGTTCTTATATTGTAAGTTAAAAAGATATATAGTACACAAGTGAAATATTTATCAGACCAGAATTTAGAGGATGTAGAATCATCAAAATTTAAGAAGTGTTTTCTAATATTGTAATAAATATTTAATTAAAATATTATTAAATAATATTTCACCAAAAGCTCCATCAGATATGCTTAACTGGAACACTTAATGCAGTAATCTAAGTGCTGGTAAAATGAAATTCCTTAATTGTCCTTGTAGTGACGAATAAGAATATAAGCGTTTTCTTGTTTCAAGTTTGATAAAGAACGGTAGCCACCTTCTAAGCACATCAATAATCCACCAAAGGAAATATAGACAGACATTTTATCATCGTTGGAATTTTCTTCAAATTTATAAACGGTACCATACATAACATAATCATAATCATCAGCTAAAGATCTATCATTATTTTTTGGTGGTCTCCAAGACCCACTTGAGGTTAACATTGAAGATTCATTACCTAAGGAGGAAGCCAATGTAATGGTAAGAGAGTCATTTTCTCTGACAGGAAACAATTCACTGTTCACATCTAATGTAATTTTGATATCTTGAGTAGTCGATGATTGTCCCACTATACGACTAACTTTATTATATCTGGCAGAGTCGACAGATTCAACATTAAACATATCTTCAAATAAAATGCCTGACATTATGAATATAATTATGTAGTATGATAGATTATTGTATTACCTTTTACTCATCTAAGTAAGCTTGAATTGAAAAATTTATTGACTAAGTTAAAATCCAACAAATCACGTGATATACATCTCAGAAATATATTACCCGCATTTATATTCTGTGAAGAAAGGTTTTGATATATGAGTTTTTGCGAGAAAACAGGAAAACCCTTATTAAAGAGAAAAAGGTAAACAAAAATAATTCCAAAATTAGAGTGAAGTAATTTAAATAATATTCAAATATTTGCTAATTAATAGGATCAAAGTCTTTTTTTACACTAGTAGTATGACTAATGACAAACTAAATAACAAATATAGACCATTTTTTAATAAAACTCCTATATTCAAAGGGTTAATGTTCATTTGCCTTTTATGGATACTTTTTTACATACTAGGAAATTTTCCATTTAAGACTGGGCTGGTAAGATCAAATAATCATCTCTTGAACAACGTACATGACATTTCTAAAATCGAGTTCTTGCAGACATTAGATATTGACGAAATAGATAATTTATCCAATTTATTGCAGGATATCAGGTTAATAAAAAGGGATAATACTCATGTTGAGATAAGAGATGAAAAACAAGATCCTACATCGTCAAAATCATCTTCACCTCTGAAACCAATAGACGAACCGGGAATAAGGTTTCTCATAGTGTTGGGTGTTTTTATTTTACTTAATATGTTAGCCATTTGCATACATCATATATATATGAAAATTTCAAACTCATCGGCATCATATAGAACAGTGGAGCAAAACATATCTCCGTTTTAATTATCATATTATAGAAATATTTACGTGAATGTAATATCCATATATTAAAAAAAGTTTTTATATATTGTGTAATCAGTAATCAATCAAATGACTCTGGAGAACTCCATAATTCGCGGCAATGGCCGTACTGATAAGGATTGAAATTCCTTTTGGTCCTATAATAAGAGCGAATTTGCACGAAGATTTGGGAAGAAAAAATCTTCTGGCTATATGATGACTTCATTAGTTAAACGAATTATACAGATTGTATGCGCGATCACTTGGTGTTTGCTCGCTGCTGGACCAGTCTTTGGATTTGCTGCTCTCAAACCAATCCTTATAAGTGAAGGTATTTATAAGGAAAAATGTGAAGTTGATGGAATAGAAGGGAAAAATCCGTGTACAGAACAGGATTTAGCATTAAACTTTCTTTTCACAGTTGCATGTATGGTAACTAACGTATGTGCATTACCAGTTGGTTGGATTTTGGACTCTTATGGGCCCAAAATAACAGGTATCATTGGAGCATTTTTGATTTTCTTTGGCAGTATATTCATGAAATTTGGTGAAACTATTTCATTATTTGATGGAATCTTAGCTGGATATACGTTTTTGGCTTTAGGGGGACCATTTGTCTTCATTTCATGTTTTCAATTGGCAAACAGTTTCCCAAAAAATTCCGGATTAATTCTTGCTTTGTTAACTGGAGCATTTGACTCTTCCCTGGCTTTATTTTTGGTATATAGACTTATCTACACAAACTTCCAACGTATTCCAATATCTAACTTCTTTACTTGGTATTTATTGGTTCCAGTTTTCATCTTAATGTGTCAATTATTCATCATGCCAGCTGACTCCTACAAGACTGTCGGAACATTAGCGAAGATAGCAGAGACAGCAATTGACGAAACAGGTATGCCCCTTGACCGTACCTTGCTACGCCCAGGAGATAAAATTCAAGATGATTTGAGGGGCCGAGAATTATCAAATAATGAAAGAAGTGCCAGTTTCAGTCAACCAACAATATCAGAGACTACATCTTTATTATTAAATAGTGTTACTTCAAATCCAAGACGTGAATCCACAATTCTGAGGATTTCGGTAGCATCTGCTAAATCCATTTATGAATTGGAAGCTGAGGATAAATTGGTCAAATCTACTGGTGGGGTATTTGGAATTATGCACGGATATTCTATAAAAGAACAATTGAAATCTTCCTGGTTTCTTTTAATGACACTATTCACAACTATTCAAATGTTGAGAATTAATTTCTTTGTAGCAACTATCAGAGCTCAAGCATTATATTTCTACGATGATGAAGACATTGCAATTACAATCAACCACTTCTTTGACTTAGCTTTACCTTTGGGAGGATTGTGTTCTATCCCATTCATTGGAATGATATTAGACAATTTATCAATTTTATCAATTTTGGTGACTTTAACCATCACGTCTTTGTTCATTGGAGTTATGGGCATTCTTTCTTGGATTCCGGGTACATATGCTGGAATAATAATGCTTGTTCTTTACAGACCGTTTTATTATACTGCTGTTTCTGATTATTGTGCCAAGATATATGGATTTGAAACTTTTGGAACAATTTATGGATCTATCATTTGCTTTTCAGGTGTTTGCAATATTTTACAGCAGATTATGGATAAAATTACCCAAGAAAAATTTAATCTGAATCCAGTTCCTATAAACTCTCTTTTAACAAGTTTGACAGCAGTCTTTGGATTCACTTTAATTCATTTTGTGAGAACCCAGCAATTGAAATTAAAACGCAACAATCTAGAGCTTGAAGCTCAAGAAGCTTCAGAGTTAGAGGTTCCTATTTAACTTATACAATAAATGCTTATCTAGCTCAGAGTTAGATCCAGCTTATTGACTTTACAATAGATATTTTATTAAAACAATTGTAATATAATTTAATATACACATTATAACCTATATCTAATCAGCTTCTCCTTTTCCGTAGACTTCTACTTTTCTTTTCCCTTTTTTCTACCAAGTCTGGATTAATCGCTGTAAGATCGGGTATTGGTGTAATGGTAGTTTTAATAAACCCACAATCCCGAATAATGTTGTTCTTTAAGAAATTATGCCCACAATTTTCAAATTTTGGACCAAGAGATTCTTCATGATTCACATTAGCTTCACATATCCCAGCTCCTTTAGATACCGGGAAGTTTGTTAAGATTTCATTAACATTTGAAGTATTCATTTCTTACTTTTCTTAGCCTTTTCTTCCTTCTCAAGTTGTCTTCTAGAGCCTTTAATTAATTCTAAGTGTCCGACTCTACTAGCGATCAATTTTTCGGTAGAGGACATCAACTGGCCCTGATGAATTTTAGTAAGCTTAGCAGCTTGTTTTGCTGTAGATTTCTTAGCTTTGAGGATTTTTGGTGCAGCTCCCTTTGGGTTCTTTTGCTTTTTAGTAACTCTAGCTGGCTTTCTATTCTTTAAATTAATTTTCCCTTGAGCCATTTCTATCTCCTGTTGATCTAATCAGTTATTATCTCCTGTAATCAATTTACAAAAGGCATCGCAACAAATTAATAGGTAAACACACGACCATATGGCTCATCGAATTTCGCGATGTCAGAGTCAAGCAGTTACTCTGTTTAATTAAGAAATATAAATTTTGATTTCCTTAAATTGAGAAGAGAACTCTAAATTGGTTTTTTTCCAAAAATTTAAGGTATCAAGGTAATTAATTGCTTCCCCAACCCCTTCTTTTTTAAAAGCTTAAAAGTTCAATTAGTTCCCAACTTAGAATGAGTAGTGACAAATTTCTCATTTTATCTGGTCCAAAGGCTTTATCTCCTTTTAGAATCAATAATTTGGTTCAGGAAATTGAAAAGAAGTTGAATGTAGGGTCTATAATCAAGGAGGTTTCATCCTCATTTACCCATTACGTCTCCTTAAAGAAGGACTTAAACGATAAACAGTTAGAATTGGTTAAAATATTATTGACTTATGATTCACCAGTTGATGATACTCCATTAACTAAGAAGTTAGTTGAGGCTTCTACCATAAGTGGTGATGAATCCAACGCTGCTATTAAATTAGAACAAGGTGTTTACTTAATCAGAGTTTTACCTAGACCTGGAACAATTTCTCCTTGGTCTTCAAAGGCAACAGATATAGCCACCATATGTGGATTAAGTGAATTTGTGGAAAGAATTGAACGTGGATTAAGTTTAATAATCAAAACTGATTTTGATTTATCAGAACATTTAACGTCTGGTGAAATTTTGACTACTGTATTCGATAGAATGACACAAACCTTATATCTTGGAGAAAACGCTCCAAAATATAACGATTTGTTTGAACACCACAAACCAAAGCCATTGGTTACAGTTGATATTTCTGAGAAGGATAATTTATTAAGAGCTAATAAGGATTTAGGATTAGCTTTAGATCAAGGTGAAATTGACTACTTAATGACCGCTTTTAATGAAACCATTGGCAGAAATCCAACTGATGTTGAATTATTTATGTTTGCCCAAGTTAACTCTGAACATTGTCGTCACAAAATTTTTAATGCTGATTGGACTATCGATGGCTTAAAGAAAGATCTCTCCTTGTTTAAGATGATTAGAAATACCCACAATAAGAACCCAGAATATACTATTTCTGCTTACTCGGATAATGCTGCTGTATTTGAAGGTCCAGAAGGTAGTTTATTCACCCCAGATATCAACACTAGACAATGGAAGTCAATTAATGAAAGAGTACACACTTTAGTTAAAGTTGAAACACACAACCATCCGACAGCTGTATCTCCATTTGCAGGTGCTGCTACTGGTTCTGGTGGTGAGATCAGAGATGAAGGTGCAGTAGGAAGAGGTTCTAAGTCTAAGGCTGGTTTATCTGGTTTCACTGTTTCTGATTTGAATATTCCAGACCTTCAACAACCATGGGAAAGAAACGTCGGCAAGCCCAACCACATTGCTGCCCCATTAGATATTATGATTGAAGCTCCAATTGGTTCTGCAGCATTCAATAATGAATTTGGTAGACCTGCTATTAATGGTTACTTCAGAACTTTAACTACTGAAGTTGAGAACCATAAGGGCGAAACCGAAATTAGAGGTTTCCATAAGCCAATCATGTTGGCTGGTGGTATGGGTGCAATTAGACCAGATTTGGCATTAAAAGATACTAAAATAACCCCAGGCGCTAAATTAATTGTTTTAGGAGGTCAATCTATGTTAATTGGTTTAGGTGGAGGTGCTGCATCTTCCATAGCTTCTGGTGAAGGTTCTGCTGACTTAGATTTTGCTTCTGTTCAAAGAGGTAACCCCGAAATTCAAAGAAGAGCTCAAGAAGTTATTAATGCTTGTGTCTCTTTGGGTGCTAAGGAAACTCCTATCCAATCTATCCACGATGTTGGTGCTGGTGGTTTATCAAATGCTTTACCTGAATTAGTTCATGATAATGACTTGGGTGCCAGATTTGAATTGAGATCAATCTTATCTTTAGAGCCTGGTATGTCTCCAATGGAAATTTGGTGTAACGAATCTCAGGAAAGATACGTATTGGGTGTAAGTCCAGAAAAATTCGATTTGTTTGCTAAGATTTGTGAAAGAGAAAGGGCTCCTTTTGCTGTTGTGGGTGAGGCCACCTCAGAGAAGAGATTAGTTTTAACTGATTCTTTATTAAATACCACCCCAATTGATTTGGAAATGTCTGTATTGTTTGGAAAGCCTCCAAAAATGTCTAGAAGTGCTGTAACTCAAGAATTAAAGCTCAAGCCATTCAAAACTTCTAACCTTAATGTATCAGACTCTATCGAAAGAGTTCTACAATTACCTGCTGTTGGTTCTAAGGGATTCTTGATTACAATCGGTGATAGATTTATTACCGGTTTGGTGGATAGAGATCAAATGGTCGGTCCATGGCAAGTCCCTGTTGCAGATGTGGGTGTCACTGCTACATCTATGTCTGATAAGGTTTTATCTACTGGTGAAGCATTGTCAATGGGTGAAAAGCCAACATTAGCTTTGATTTCTGCTTCAGCTTCCGCCAAAATGTGTGTTGCAGAATCATTGATGAACATTTTTGCTGCAGACATTCCATCCTTAGAGAGAGTAAAATTATCAGCTAATTGGATGTCAGCAGCTTCACACGATGGTGAAGGTGCCAAGCTCTATGAGGCAGTTCAAGCAATTGGTTTAGATTTATGCCCTGATTTAGGTGTTTCAATTCCAGTCGGTAAGGATTCTATGTCAATGAAAATGAAATGGGATGACAAAGAAGTAACTGCTCCTTTAGCATTAACTATCACAGCATTTGCTCCTGTTGAAAACACATCTAAAACTTGGACTCCGCAATTACAAAATGTGAAAGAAGAAACTTTATTAGTTGCTGTTGATTTAGCAGTCAAGGTTAAGAAGAGCTTAGGTGGTTCCGCGTTAGCTCAAGTTTACAAAGAAGTTGGAGACAGTGCACCAACCGTTCATTCTCATCAATTATTCAAGGCATTTTTACAAACCTTAATAGTTTTACACAAACAATTTCCTGTTTTATCATACCATGACAGATCCGAAGGTGGTTTGATCACTACTGTACTCGAAATGGCATTTGCTGCTAGATCTGGTCTTGAATTAAATCTTCAAGGTGATGATTTATTAACTGAATTGTTTAACGAAGAATTGGGTGCCGTTTTCCAGATTAAGGAATCTGATCACTCTAAATTTGTTGAAGTTTTCGAAGCTAATGGTGTTTCCAAGGAATATATTTCTGTTATTGGTAAGCCAAACTTCACTAACCAGAATATTAATATCAACTTCAATGGCTCAAATGTGTATGAGAGCACACGTTCTAAATTACAAGAGTTATGGACAAAAACTTCCTATCACATTCAGAAATTAAGAGATAATCCTAAAACAAGTGCCGAAGAATTTGAATCTATTGGTGACGACAAGAACCCTGGTATTTCATACCAATTAACTTACGAAGTTGCTGACGATTTAGGAATCAAATCATTCAAGAGTAAGCCAAAGGTAGCTATTTTAAGAGAACAAGGTGTTAATTCACAACAAGAAATGGCTTGGTCTTTCCAACAAGCAGGATTTGATGTCTATGATATTCATATGTCTGATATATTAACTGGTAAAGTTTCTTTAGATGATTTTGTTGGTTTAGCTGCTTGTGGTGGATTCTCATATGGTGATGTACTTGGTGCTGGTGCTGGTTGGGCTAAATCCGTGTTATTTAACGATAGAGCGCGTGAAGAATTCAGAAAGTTTTTTCAAGACAGGGACAATACTTTTGCTTTTGGTGCTTGTAATGGTTGTCAGTTTTTCAGTAGAATTGCTGAATTGATCCCAGGTGCCGAAAACTGGCCTACATTTGAAAGAAATCTTTCAGAACAATATGAAGCCAGATATGTTATGGTTGAAGTTACTGATGACAATAGCAATTCTGTTTTCTTAAACGGTATGAAGGGATCCAAGCTTCCTATTGCTGTTGCTCATGGTGAAGGTAGAGCCTCTTTCAAATCGGAGAAATCCAAGGCTGAGTTTTTGACCGGTGGTTTGACATCAATTAGATACGTTGATAACTACGGTAAAGTCGCAGAGAAGTATCCATTCAACCCTAATGGATCTCCACAAGGTATTGCTGGTATTTCTAGTCCAAATGGTAGAGTATTAGCTATGATGCCACACCCTGAAAGAGTTACTAGAAAAGAATCTAATTCTTGGTATCCAACAGAACAAGGTCAAGCATGGGGTGATCATGGTCCTTGGATCAGATTATTTAGATCTGCTAGAAAGTGGGTTGGTGATGACTACTAAAAATTTATTTCCTAATGTTTCATAGTACTTAATAAAATATTAATATTACAAACGTCTAAATTTCGCAGCTGCAACACTGTACTTCACATAACATATTACATAAGCCGATGTTTAAAATTATTGGTAGTGCAAGACACAATTCGAAATGTGAAAAATTTTCAAGGCTTCCTGTAACATAAAAAAGTTTTTCAATTTAACCTCGATATTTTAATTTATTCTTTATCATAAACAAAAATGGTTAACGCAATCTTATCCAAGAAAAGAAAGTTAGTTGCTGACGGTGTTTTCTACGCTGAATTAAACGAATTCTTCACCAGAGAATTGGCTGAACAAGGTTACGCTGGTGTTGAAGTCAGAAAGACCCCAACCAAGTTAGAAGTTATTGTTAAGGCTTCTAACACTCAAGGTGTTTTAGGTGAACAAGGTAGAAGAATTCACGAATTAACCTCTTTAATTGTCAAGAGATTCAAGTTATCTCAAGATGGTATTGTTATCTTCGCTGAAAGAGTTGAAGACAGAGGTTTATCTGCTGCCGTTCAAGCCGAAGCTTTAAAGTCCAAGTTATTAAATGGTTTACCAGTCAGAAGAGCTGCTTACGGTGTTTTAAGATTCGCTATGGCCGCTGGTGCTAAGGGTGTTGAAGTCGTCGTCTCCGGTAAGTTGAGAGGTGCTAGAGCCAAGGCTCAAAAGTACGCTGACGGTTTCATGATCCATTCCGGTCAACCAACCAAGGACTTCATTGATACCGCTATTAGACACGTTTTAATGAGACAAGGTGTCTTAGGTATCAGAGTTAAGATTATGAGAGACCCAGCTTCTAACAGATTCGGTCCAAGAGCCTTACCAGATGCTGTTAAGATCGCTGAAGCTAAGGATGAAGATGAAATCATCCCAGCTCCAACTGTCAAGTCTTACAAGGCTGTTCCAGCTGAAGAAGAAGCTACTGCTTAAGTTTTGTAACTTACTATTTACTCGTATTTAATAAGACTTAATATTAATTATTTTAATAATTTTAAATCTGTAGATGATTAAATTGCTCACATGAAAGCGTGATATTTTATAGGGATTGGTTGGAATTATATTTTCACGGAGTTTAAAGGGTTCCGAATCTGGACTCATAAAATAATTTACGACAAAATGCTTCTCCCTCCAAAATTTCCTCTTTGATTTAATCTGGAGATTTGCTGTCTGTGAGTAAAGTCAGGTGACTAGAACGGATAGAAGGAAGACAAGCAAGAAAAAATCAAAACTTAAATGGATAGACGGAAGTTGGAAGAATTATGAATAATTTTAATAATTAATACCATGTGATGAGGTTGATGTCATGGTTATATTATTAATTAACAATACCGTCGGCTCCTATTTTTGAATGTGCACCGAATGATTTCGTAATCGGTCATAATATAAGCATTATGCGGATTAATAAGCGCGAGAAAAAAATCTTAGTGGCCAGAAAAGTCCCTGATAACAAATTCTTCCGTGGGGAAGAGTCATCGGAGTGATTCACTTTCGGACTTTGATTAGCGAAAAAAGTGGCTATCCGGCAAAATGGAAAACTATATAAAGCACGCAAATTTTCGTTTTTAAACAATTATTTATATTGATTATTACAAAATATATATCACTTCAAATACAATGTCTGCCTACCACAAAATGTTCAAATTACCAGATACTTTCTTAACTTTATCTACGGAAGTTTCTGAACCATTTTTGATTCCTAATGTTTCCCCAACTTCCTCTCCTAACTTAGTTCCAGCTGAACAAGTAAAGGAACAAGAGAAGTTACCAGCAGGTAGAGATAGATCTATTTCTATCATCGAATTAAATTGATCATATTAAGTGATAGTTTATTATTATTTGCATTACGATTATTTAATGGGTATTTCAATTCTTCTGGAGTTATTTCCACAGTTACACTTAGGTATTATATTTAAAGTATTAGAAAATACAATCAAATATCAATGACTATATCTTTCAATAAATGGGTATTTAAGGTTAAAATTTGTAGAATTATAAATATAACCGCGGATAATTTTCTACACAATTATTCAACTATAGTTATCGACAGAGCTCATACTTTTATATTACTATTTTCAAACTTACTTATATCTTCCATATACATCTATTTACACTTTTGTTCTAAACTTAGTATATTATTAAATCCACGAAAAATCTTATTTTAAAAAAATGGATAAAATTCATTATACTTCTTAGTATAGTAAGCAGTTGATAAACCACCAATTCCAAGTAGTAATAATGGGATTGGTTTTTTAAAGGAAGTTGGGATTGATCTACCTATACCTGCAGCGAGAACAGTCGTTGAAGCTCCCAATGCTAATTCTAATCCCCAATCTGCATTATTTTTTAAAAGATAACCAGCTGTTCCGTATACAATCGAAATAGCAGTACCGGCTACTAAGGAAGGAACGGAACCTTTACGGACATAGCCCATAATACCTCCGGCAGCGCATAAACCTGATAATGTGAAAGCAGGGTGTTCCATTTTCTCGTTTTAAAATTCTGTTGTATAATAAATGCACAAATTAGGGTTTAAGGAGGCGATTTCTGAACAATTTTAAAATCTGTTAGGAGAGCAATAAAAAAAGCACGTGAGTTAATTAATTCTTGAGTTCATGATAAATTTGAAATTTAAAGTATCAACTACTGTTGGTGTACTGTATATTAACAATACTGTATATTGATTATTCAATATAATAAGCTGTAGTGG
>JAKVQU010000166.1:0-19144 GCA_030462985.1 Schwanniomyces sp. yHRVM31
AAATATGAGATTTTCCTAATAATACGGTTTGACGTTAAATGCAAACTATAAGTTAAGAACCACCTACTGTCTCCGAACTTAGCTTTTTTAATGACTAGTTTATTATTATGTATACTTCTCGTCGCATGATTATCTTTAAAGTTGCGGTTGTTTCAGAGTATAATTGTAGTACCTATAAAAGTATTAGGTCAATTATGTCACAAAAGTGTATGTTTCCAGATGTGGAGTAACTATAGATTGAATAACTATGAAGAGATTTAAATGATATAATAATTATTTTTTTGTTGGTCTACTTAACAAATAGAATAGTCAATTCTTTCAAATATTACGTGAAGAATATATAAACAAATTATCCTTATCAGTTACGTTACTAAACTAGTATTGAATAAATAATCTATAGATTATAACTAGTGAGAACTGATATAAAGAGATCCACTCCAGTTACTTATATTAAATTATATCTATACAGTGCTGCTAACGTACAGTACTCCAACTTCAGTAGCAAATACTAAAACATACAATATGGAACTAAAAACCAAAGTGGCGAATGAATTTCTTTAATGAATTTCTTTCAGCAACAAATATCCAATAGTTCAAGGTATGTACTCTATGTAGTTACTCAGTGATTACCAATTGGTAATGTTCTTTTCAACCTCTCCAAAAACAGAATCACCTCCATTATCTACGCTTATAACGTACTTCTCCCACTCATCAAAGATATCCACCTTTTTAGAGTCCAGATCAAAAAATTCAGGCAATTTATCCTTTAAAAAACTCTTACAATACTCATCGATCACCTCAAATTCTAGTAAAAATGCGTCATGGCCCTCAGGAGAGTCTAATCTTTTCAATTCACTGTTAGGAATATGTTCACCTAGTAACTGCTGTTCACCATACGTGAACAAGCCATCTGACTGGATTCCAACAATCAAATGTGGCTTTTTTAGAGTTTGCAAATAATTTGGTAAAGGATCTTCAGTTAAATTATCCAACTCGACTTTATTCCTTGTGATATCATGTGTGTCCAATTTCCTTGTAATTGAAATATAACAATTTGCATCAAATCTATTTACAAACTTATTGCCTTGGTATCTCAAATATGATTGTGCGGTGAAATATGTTTGAAGTTTACTAGTGCTTCCAGATGAAATAGTTGTCGAAGATTTTGAACCTTCGTTGTGTAAGAGCCAGTTCTCTTCGTCTTTGGTTTTTGGATATCTAATTATTTCCTCCTTTTCTGACTTGTTATTGTTAGTTGGTAGCTTTCTTCCAAATCTAGTTTCAAACGAATTTCTCGACCTATAAGTTAATAAAGCCGTCATCCGAGCAGCACTTAAACCTGAATCAGGTTTTATATTACTAGCACTTTCATAATAATATCCATCGTCATAATTAGGATCACTGAAAATGCACTGCCTTTGAGTTTCGTTCCACGAAATGCACCAGGCGGACGCTCTTGCTGCTGTAGCTAACGCAATTACAGATCTAACATAGTCAGTTTCATTATAAGTAGAGGAATATTCCAAGGCTATCATTCCACCCATGGACCCACCTATCACTGAAGCTATCCCTTTCACTTCTAAGGAATCTAAAATTAGTCTTTGAATTCCAACGTCATCCTTCACGGTTACTAAAGGAAATTGTGGGCCATATGGTTTCTTTGTCTCTTTATCTATACTCAATGGGGAACACGATCCGTATGGAGAGCCTAAGAAATTGATACAGATAATGAAAAATCTACTTGGATCGAAAGTTTTACCAGTACCTAACAAGGGCCCCCACCAATCTTGAACATCAGACGATCCAGTCAAAGCATGGCAAATCAATAAAGCATTGTCTTTATCTTTATTCAATCTACCCCAAGTCTTGTATGCAACAGGGAAATTCTTTAATTTTTCACCACACTCCAATGTATATTCTGGTATTTCAACAATTGTTTGTCCTGGTACAAAGCTAGCGTAGTGATTACTAGCCTTTTGTTCTTCAGTGATGTCTTTATAAATTCTATTCGGCATTCGGCTATAATTAATGTTTCTTCAATTCTTTAAGTTATCAGTATAATACGAGGTGTTTACTTGTAGAGAACATGAGATTTAACTGCTAAGGCGTATTCAATTCTAAATCTTGGTGTGAAGGAAATATGATTCATCCTTGTGCTGAGAGTGAAAATTTAATGACTCGTAATACTCACGTGAATAGACGACTCGTACAAAATCTTGATATATACTCGTAATATTTTGATCACATTTATATTCTAAGATTACAGTTATATAAACAGCACAGTAAAGTTCCTTTAAGGCGGAGGTGCAATAGAACTAGAAGAGTCACTAGGAGTATTTTTCTGCTTAGAAAGAATCAAAGTTCTTGCATATTCCAATTCCAAGTAAATACACTCTATTGCATTTAATACACCATTTTCATTCTTAATTCTTCTGCCTACTTCAGCAGCTTTCTCTCTCATTTTCTCATCAGTTGTGACAGTTACAAGCGCTTTTCCCAACGATTTAGCATCTAGTTTCTTTAAAGATACACCAGCACCTATTGCTTCAATTCTTGTACCATAGAAGAATTGATCACCAAAAAATGGTTTAATTATTGTTGGAAGGCCGGCCCTCATAGAGGCACCAGTACTTCCAGAACCACCATGGTGAACAGCAGCATCAATTTGTGTGAAGAGCCAGTCATGCGGTATAGTTGAAGTATTAAAAATTTCCGGGGGTAAACTGACTTCAGGTTTCTTCTCTCCATCAGAAAGCCTATCAGACCAACCTTTATTAAGTATACAACGAACATCTGCATTCAAGACAGCAGCAATCACATCTTTCGTTAAACCCTCAGCGTCATCAACTACAATGGATCCAAAGCCAATGTAAACTATTTTCTTATTATCTGCTCTAGCTTGTTCAATGAACTTCACTATATCCTTGGGAGGTTCATAACCTTTTGCTGACCCTTCATCCAAAAACCAGTAACCGGTAACTTTAACCCAGTCAAAAAAATCTACTGCTGGTGGAAATATTGTGGGTGAAACATTATATAAGAAGGGTACCCTGGTCTGCTTTAATTTAGACAAATTTGTTCTTGGAAGACCAAGCAGTTCAACTCTCCATTTATTAATTTGACCAGAAATTCCCTTCCAGAATACTGTTTCGAACATCACATGTGTCATGTAATTGTAGGTTCCACCTCTATTTTGTTCAGGTACAATAAATGCATGGGGATATGCTCTTGTTCTAGTCCATGGCATGGTAAATGCCCTCATATATGGTATAGATAAGGCTTCGGCAATGTGAATCCCACACATGGCTGACGGACTTTCTATGATAATATCACTTCCCTGAGCTGCTTCCCAGCTAGTACTTAAAAGATCCTTAATCCAAGTCCTGAATTTTGCGCTAGCTTCTTTTAAGAAACCTACTGACATTGATCCATGGTGAACCATTAGAGCCATCAATTCAACTGGATTTCCGGCTATCTCTTTAAATTGAAGATCATGACTAAGAACCCAATCCTTAAATTCTCCGTGAGTAAGTATAGTAACTTGGTGGCCCTCCTTTACTAATGCCTTACCGAGAGCTATATATGGCTGAACATCGCCTCTAGAACCAATTGTTAACAAAGTGAATTTTAGAGAAATTGTAGTTTTAACTTCAATTTTAAAAAAGGGTGAGTCCTCCAATATCATTGGTATATCTAGACCAGAAACAGAGCAAAACCTATCTTCAAATAATTTCATCCTTGCTTTATCAATTTTCAAGTTCTCACTTATTTCATTATATTTTTTGTCCAGATTAGTTTGATCATTAATACTATAAAACAATTTCACCTTTTTCAACTGTAGCAAAATAACTATTTCACAATCATTCCTTGCCTTCTGAAAATTAAATTCTAAAACAATATTGTCCATTCCCTTGAGAACTAAAACTAATCCTGAGCAGCCAAGTTTGGTTCCCTTCTCTGGTATACAATCTTCTATATCTATGAAAGGCAAAATCATTTTTGTTGAAATGCCAGGAAGAAGACTTCTAAAGCATAACTCAGCTTCTCCAATATATAATTTACCATATACTGGTATTCCTCTTAAGAGGTTGACTTGATAACTAGCAATTAGATTGGAGGTGTTTAATGAAAAATGGCTATGGAAATTTCTTGTAGCTGACATTCTGCTCTCGTCATTTTTGATGTATAAGTCATCTCTGTTATTGAGTTCTTCATAGTGAGTTGGACTCGACAAAAATTCACTAGGATTAGAAAGTGCGCTTATACTCCTCCCGAAATATTTTAATTTGCCTTGTTTCGGTTTAGTTTTATAATCTAGATTAATCTTATCCTCGACAGTTGAACTCGTAAAGGTATTTTTTTCGTTGAAACGTCTTCTTTGCTCTTCTATCTCTTCTAACTCTTCTAAATTCACCTTGCTAAAATCTCTTCTAGTGGCCTCTAAAGACATTTGCAAATTTTGTAAATTGGATAAAGAAACAGTTCTAGGCAAAGCTAACGGTTCGAGGGGTTTTGTGGAGGAGAAATGCTCAACCTCAGGTTTAGCTATACTCTCTAAGTTATTTCTTTCTGAACTCTTTTTGGAACTACCAAATATTTTAGGGATAGATATAAAATTAAACAATTTATCCTTTTCTATAATATTTGTGTCTGCTTTAGGCTCTAGGTGAGGGTTAACTGACAACATTTTAGTTACAATTATACTCTTTTTGAAAAACTCCAATGTTGATATCCCCTGCTTTAAATCATTCGTAGATTCTTGTTCATGCCCATGTCCATGACCAAGCCCATGTCCATGTCCATGTCCGTGCCTTTTTTTTCTTTCATCGTTTAACTTGTGTAGTCTTGCAGTATCGCTAGCACCCCATTCCGCAGTACCAAAATACTGAAAAGTAATATCATGAAAGATTTTACTTGCTTTTTCCCCATTACTAAAGAAGATAAAATGAATATCGTCTAAAAGTAGATTTGATAACGAATCATGCTTGGCTCGTTTCAAGGTATCTCTCACAATTTTTTCGGTTTCAGCAATATTCCTTCCTTTATGGATTTCCAGGTTTCTTAAATATTTCAAACTAAATACACTAGGGTTTATCTTACTACTTTCTTCAGCTTCCTTTTCATTACCAGAAAATAGTACAGTCCTCTTAAAATCTACCAAATTATCTATTGGAATTTTAACAATAACTTCATTATCTTCATTTGAATTATTGAACAGAAATATTATTTTAGTCAAGTTGTTACACCATTGACGAGCTAAATATATGCTATCAGTATAGAATTTATACGACTTATTCTTTCCAATAATCCTGAACCATACTCCTCCTGTATTTAATTCAATATCTTCATCATCTATTCCCAGCTCTTCAATAGCTTCATATATATCAGAATCTGGATTATCTTTACTAAGTTTAGGAATATTTGTCTTATTTTCAGATTCTGACAGAGCTTTATTTGCAGAACTAGTCTCGATTATCTCTGCCCTTAAACATTTTTTAAGATCGATAATTGTAGTGGGAAAATGACTATCGGTACTAGAACTATAAATACAGAGACTTCCTCTTCTTAGAACAGCCCAGTATCTGTGAGTTATGATCGTATTAAAAACAGAATCACCGTATTTCGCTGCTTTCATACCAAGTGATCCAGATTGGATAATTCTATGTGGATCATAACTAGCATAATCTTTTGCTGACGTTGAGGCGTACCAGTTAGGTATAAGTGAATAAAATAAGATGGCGTTTTTCGTCAAAAAAAGGTGTCCTTGAAGCAATATATCACTTACTAGCCACCCCCTGAAGTTTTCGTACAAAATATCATCATCGTCTAACTCAAAGGTATCTTGAAGTTTACGAGCAATGCCTGCTTTCAATTTATTGACTTTTCGAAGTGTTTCATCATCGGGATTTTCTTCATAGATTTCATTTACTTTCATAAAAACTGTATCATTAAGTATATTAGGATTGAGGTTCTCAATGACAGATCTTTTGAGATTCAGTTCGACAGGACTAGCAGCTCCACTATCAATGTCATATTCAGCGTTAAAAGAATATTCATCAGTTTTAGTTCCTTTAAAATTGTTATCTAAGTCGTCCTCATATTTCTTCTCAAAGTATTCGTTCATTTTATCATCGATTGTTGGGCTGGTTAACTCACTCATATCAACGACGGAAGATGAATATATAGGACTCTGGCTAATTGGCGGCGAACCCACTTCAGATTGATCAGTAGAGTCAGCAATTCTGTGATCATCGCTATCTAATTCATCATCATCCAGTAAAACATTGGATAAAGATTCATTAGTCGACTTTTCGTATGACGCTTTGTTAGACTTATTATTTGATCTCTTATTTTTTGAATTCATTAAATCTGTGATGCCTGTTGAGACAGATAAGGAAGCTAATATATTACATATATGTTTCGAAGGTAGAATACTTGAATTGAAATGAGTAACTGATTCATCTTCATCTTCCTCAACATCTTCTTTAAGATCAACTACATTATATGCATCCCCTTCTGCTCCCTGGGATTCTGTGGTACTTTTCGTAGCCATACTCTGTGCATTATCGGTTGCCGCACCACACAATATTTCATTCACATCATTAATTGCAGTTGCTAGTGATTGTGAATGCTCATCTTCATCTGAAGTACCTAGTATAGGGAATGAAAATGGTATTATGTTATGTGATGTAGACGATACTGTCTTCTTAATTTTATTCACAATTGATTTTTTTTGCTTTGCACTATCAGTCGCCTCAGTCCCCTCTTCGCTCCCGACTAGAGAACCTTTCGAAGACACCTTATGGGAAGTTAAAGGCATTTACGATTTTTAATTTTCTAAAAAAAATTGCAAATATATGGTTAGTGTGTGATATTTAATAGCGCTTTTGTATTAACTCTGTCTATCTTAGTTTGCTTTGAAATTCCGATATAAAATGACTTCTATTATGTACATGACACTATTTCAGACTGCATATTATACAAACGTATATGCATGTGTCAATGATAGTTAATCTTCTATATTATTCAATAATTTGTTTAACTCAGATGATGGGTTACCGTAAAGGCGTTTGAAGTCACCATCTTCTACAATCTCACCGCTTTTATTTAGAACAACAATCCTATCACTGTTTCTAATAGTTGACAACCTGTGTGCAATAGAAATTATTGTGCCTCCGAATTCTCTATTTAATCTGACTAAATTAGACATAAGAATCTCTTCACTAATCGAATCTAATGCAGATGTGGCCTCATCAAGTATGAGAATTTTAGGCTTCTTTATAAGTGCTCTAGATAGTGAAATACGTTGTCTTTGTCCTCCACTCAACTGGGTGCTATTAGATGGTCCGATCTTATTGTCTAGACCGCTCGGAAGCTCGCTTATAAACCCGGCCGCATTACTTAGTTGTACGGCACGTAATATCTCTTCATCAGATGCTTTCTCTTTACCAAACAAGATATTTTCTCGGATGGTTCCACTGAATAAGAGCGAGTCTTGTTGCACGTACCCTATATTAGATCTGTAAAAATTTAAGTTCAACTCTCTAATATCATGGCCATTTACTAATATTCTTCCTTGATTTGGGTCATAGAACCGTAAAAGTAATTGAGAGATAGTAGACTTTCCACTTCCCGATGGTCCAACAAACTATATATTTTCTCCCTGCCTTATTGTAATATTAAAATTTTTGAAGATTTCTATGCCATCTCTAGAAGGGTAAGCAAATTTTATACCTTCAAACTTAACGTCACCAGCAAGACTGTCTATCTTTTTACCTAAACTGGTAGTAATCTTTGGTTTCAGTTCTGTTAATTCAAATACTCTTTCTGCAGCACCAATACCTTTCATTAGCTCTGTGTAAAAATTTCCTAACCCAAACACAGAACTTCCGGTATAAACGGCATACATCATGAAACTGGACAAATCACCAACGCTTAAATCACCATAACTGATAAGTTTAGTCCCAAAAAATAATAATCCGACTAATGTTGCATTTCCCAAGAAAACATTACCTCCATGATAAATTCCGCTCAATATTCCTTCTCTCATAGATGTTCCGAATATAGTACGAATTTCTCTATTGAAGAGATGAACAACATCTTTCTGTTTAGCAAAACTTTGAATGGTTTTTAACCCATTTAAATTTTCTTCACTCACTTTAGTTAATTCACCAAGATTTTCTTGTACTCTTCTGGATAATGTTTTTATTTTCCTACCATAAAACATAGACATCACTATCAAAGGTGGAAACATTAAACTCATGCAAATTGTTAATTTCCAAGAAACATAACACATCATTGAGAGACCAACAACCCCACTAATAGACGACCTTAAGCCATCACTAATATTACCACTCAACGTTTTAGCAATGATTTGGGTGTCACTCGACAAACGGGAAATAAGATCACCTGTTTTCATTCCCTGCTTTGTTGGACCAATATCGAAAAAATAAGAATCCTGTGATAATATTTTCAGAAATAGTCTCGAACGTAATCTTGCTACTAATCTCTCGCCAGTTAATCTGAGGAGGTAAGTTCTCCCAAAGTTTGCCATTGCTCCAACACAAAAAAGAGCACCTAAAGAAATATAAAACAGTGACTGCGATAATCCCAATATTTTTATGTCCTCTTTTTCATCTTCAGAATCTATAGTTTCGTCAGGATTTGGTAACTCCTTTGCAGTATCAATGATTTTTCCAATGAAAAGAGGTAGTGACATTGATACTGAAGAAGTCACAACAAGGCATAGAATTGCTAGAACTAAAATATGGTATTCGGGCTTTGCTAGTTTTAATAATTTTTTAATATCAGCCATTAAATTTTTAGGGTTCCCATTCTTCACATTTTCGGTAGCACTTCCACCTGTATTGGTAGAAGTCGTAGAATTATATCTACTGGGTTGATGTAATGCCTTTATGAATGAATTATCAATAGATCTTCGTATAGGAGTTACTCTTACATTGGGTCTGCGAATAGGGATGTTACATGGTTTCAACGTCCGGCTTATAAAAGACCTCCTGATCTGTAGTCCGATTGTAACATTAGTTAGGAAAAGTTTACTAGGATTTAATTTCCCGATACTAATCATTGTTGTCACCTTGTAATTTTCAGTTTTCTAAGTATTTCTTTCTTTGATATTCGGATTTGTGTATTATGCAGGCTTTTATAAATGATGGTTTTCTTCACTAAATATACAAAGATAAAAATGTCTATTTAAATAATTCATGCAGTCATTAGTTCGTTTGTATCATAGTCATAATAAGAGCCGTAATTAGACTCCGATGACCTAGAGAAGTTATATTCATCAATATCCATTTCAATATCTCGGTCGCTTTCGAAGTTTTCATCATCATGTATTTCTTCTACTTTCTGAGGAGACCAATCACACATTTCAAGATCATTATCAAACTTCAAGTTATCCCAATATTTATAACTGATTCCATTATATACATTTAGATCAAACTCTCTTTCAGCATCAGCCTTTGATTGTTCTTGTCTTTGCTTCAATTGTAATAGTGACAAATGGTTCTCCTGGATAATTACCTCCACTAATTGTTGAAAGGAAATGTTATTTTGTCTAATCAAGCTTATTATTTTATCATAACTTTTCACTCGTTGAATCTTTACAACGTTATGCTTATTATATTTGTTTAAAAACCGGTTGAATAGCTTTATCATCCACTTTTGGAATCTATAGATCAAAAGAAACTTAGGATTATATGCTTTTATAACTGCTAAATTTGAATGGACAATGTTATTAAAATGGGAGATTATCTTGCTTGATATATATGAATTGATATCCGATGAATGCACACTTTTCTTCGGGCTAGGGGATTTCTTAAAGACCATGTGGCTCTTCAATTTGGGATTAATAACAAATCTGGAATTATTTATTAAGAAGCCTTCTTCAATATCAGTATCATTTTCACTTTCGGCATTTTTCATACGATCAGCTGGGATTTCGTTTATGCTTATATTCTTGCCCTTCTCTGTTACATCATTATCTTCAATCCTCAAATTATTAAATAAGTTATCTAACTTTATACGTTTTGGACCGCCTCCATCTGATTCACCTTCGTTTGACCTTGAATGCTTCCTATTTAATTCCATATAACATTAATATGATAGAGTTGTTATTTCTGGCTCCTTGTATTTAAATATATTTGAAACTACATAGATTTTTCTGGAAAAGTATAAATTATATACAGGAATAACTAAGTTTCTTGAGAAGTTTCTTGAGGAGGAGTTTCTCCAGTTTCTCCAGAAATATTATCCTCTTGATTCATAACAAGCATGCAGAGTTTATCATAACATTTTTTTAAATGTTTTATATCATTGATTGTCATTGATTCTATATCGGTATTTTTGTACTTGAATAAATCATTTGAGGCACTTTTTTGATCTCCTTCTATGCTAGTTTGCAATTGTTGCTGTTGCTGATTTGCACTAATATTATTAAACCATTTATCCATTATTTGTAAACTAGTAGTTCTTGTTCTATTAAAGTCAGGTTTCATGTTAATTGTAACAGAGATTTCATTCGATGTAGCTTGACAATTATCAAGTGAATGTAGGGAACTGTTAGAAATGTTTTTGTTTATTTCATCGTGTTGAACATTTGATGTATTGAGCTTTGTCATAAATTCAGTTACCCCGTTTGATAATTTCGAAGTAATAGTGTTTCTTTTTGGAGTGGGTTGAGCATTCATGGCTGTCTCGATGGAAGAAGATCTAGTTCTAGAGTGGCTAGGAGACAATCTTGACATAAAAGAGCCTGACCTTCTATGCAAAGCTGATCCATTTGTATAATCATCAGAAGCTTCGACTTGATTTGGATCAATATATGGACGAAATTGTTGAACAGAAACATTACTTAATTTACCAATCAAACTTCTCATCATAGTCATAGACAATGTATTCTCGGCGTCACCATTGGCATTGGTACTGTTATTAGTATCTACCTCTACATTAAACGAAGGAAAACTTTCTCTACTAAGGGTAGAATAAGTTTTTTGGTTAGCAAGATTTGAACTATTAGATCGAGACCTAGTTCTTGTATCATTTATCTTAGTAGTTATATTAGTTAAAATTGATGAGGATCTTGACCTATTACCTTTATCTTGCAGTAACTTCTCTGTTTCTTCATTTTTGCTTTCTTCTGATTCTTTTGTAGCCTCAATTATATCATCATTTACAATTTGATCTATAGATTTTAACAAAAGTCTACTGGTTGTTTCTTCACCAGGGCATAAAACTGGAAGCGTAATATTAAATAAGAAACTTATTACTGCCTCTAAATTTGTAAGGTAATATGATAACTCTCCGTTATTTAGGTATTTTGACAATATGTAACTCATCATATCGTTGTCATTTAAAAAAAATTCATGTCCTTCAATTTGTTTATTAGACTCGTATTGCAGATTTAAATTTAGCAATTCGAATAAGTTAGCCTTCCCAGCCCTTGAGGTCTTTTCAGTAGGCGCATAAGCTGAATTTAAATTCACTTCTATTAAATCAATGTTATCTGGATCAGTGAAATGTACGAAGTTTTTAATAAATACGAGGTTAAGATAAATTTCCTTTGCGTTGAGCTTAGCTACAGCTAAGTAAATTATGAAGGGTAAAATGATGTCATTATTAATTTGGTTTGGTTTGAGAATCCGGGATAGTATCTTTACTAAGTTCTTCTGAATTTTGGAAAGGGTAATTAATTTTGAATATGGAGTTATTTTTTGAGTCATATTAAGAAATTCCTCATTAATAGCGCTAAGATCATCGTCGTTGAGCCTCTCCACAAAATCAAGAATGCTTTGATCTTCAGTTTCATAAAACACATTAAAGCTCAAGTTAAGGCTTCTAAGGTCATTTATTTTCTTATCCAAATATTCCTGAAGTAAAATATCCCTTTGATCAAACCGATATATTTTCTCGTAGAGCCTAATATCTTCGTTTCCACTTATGGAATCGAATAGTAAGTACTGTGACTTTTCTATGATATAGAAAACATAGAGAAATTTATAATAATTAAATATCCTTAATTGTTGCAATGCTTCACCATCCGACCTTTTAGATAATTTGACTGAAGATGTAGAATAGTTAGCAATTGCAAGTAGATAATCAAATTGATACGGGTGCCTGTTGAAGTAAGACGATTTTGCTATTAATTCCTTTTTTGTGGTTCTAGATTGAGTATATAACCCAAGAACTAAAGCATTTAAGTCCTTGAAAAATAATTGAAATAGCTTTGACAACTCACTAATAGTTAAAGGTGACTGATAACGCGGTTCTTTCAAATATTTGATAAAGAGATTTACCAAAGAAGATACCTTTGGGTTAAACACCATATCCTCCCTAACCTCTTCTTCTAATGACAGAAGAATATTAAAGGCCGGTAAATCCATTCTTGTCTAGTAAATTACTAGTAGAAAACCTAACTAAGATGATTTAAATACAGTAAAACCCTTTTATTTGTATGCAGGTGTCTGTTAATTTTCTGGCAAAATTATTAATAGAAGTATTCCAAAATGCTACACCCCAGGGATGCCATGAATTCCTTAAATGAGAAAAGTTGATCAAAAAACATATCAAACATGATATTTAATAATAAACTATATCTTGATCAGTAATTTGTAGACTATATTTGGTTTAGGTATCTATAGAGACTTTTCTAATTTCTTTGTACAAATTGGCAACTTGTCCGAGCGGTTAAGGAGAAAGACTTGAAATCTTTTGGGCTATGCCCGCGCAGGTTCGAGTCCTGCAGTTGTCGTTTTTTTTCCTAGTTTTATTATTTGTACTAAAAGCTTTTAGTTTAGTTGAGTAAACTATGGTCATTAATGTATATTAGACTCTATAGATTTTACTATATAATGATTAAATGAGTCCACTTAGGGTTAATCTTTCTAAGAAAGGAGATAAATCGTCTTTTCTTATCTCAATTACTGAGCTGTCAAAGCTATCAATACGAACTTTAGCACCCGAATTACTTGCAACTTGTTGAAATGCAACACTAAAGGTATTTAGTCTTGTAGTAATGTTTGATTTGTCATGGACGTTATGGGAATTTTTATCCCTCTTGTCAGTTGATGATTTAATCATTCCTCTGGGATACTTTGGAGCAAGCCCAATTACCAAGTAAGTGTCACTCATAATATCTAAACTAGCAACAACGAGTGGTTTTAAAGACTGGCTATTGTTTATAAAATCAATTTCTGTGATGTTTTCGGAGAGCCAACTGCCAAGTTTGGATAGCATGAGTGGATTATTAAAGATGTGTAAATCGGGTATTGAACCATCGTGTAATACACATAATCTGTATAATCTGAGATTTTTGATAAGCTTCCTTTCTAATACAGACATACCTGTTTTAAAAATCACTTGCTGAATCACCTTAGCATGATCAAGTCCTTGAACCAATAATTCAAATCCTTTATATTTCTTGAAATTGGAATTAATGGAACGTCCACTCCCATTTAAGGCAGCTGATTTCATATTCAAGGCATCCCATGACGACCAGAAATTTTTAACCCATGCTTTTTCTCTACTATTAATTCTTGATTCAATTAATCCTTCCTCTGCTTGCAGAATATCGTCATTGTTTTCTGTTGTATCTATTATACCTGGGTTTAATAACCTTTTGTCTAATTCTAATAATGCAGTCAAGGCTTCAACACACTCCATGGCTGACAACTGGCCAGTGAAGCCAAATGTCCTGATGAATCCTTCTCTAACTATACTTTCCAACCCGTACAAAGGTAGATATTTATTAAAAATAAATGGTAGTTGTTTCTTAATGCTTATATCCATGTATAACCATTTCTGCTGGGCAGTTGCTAATGAAATACCCATTTTTGCAAATAGCTTGTGTAGTTTTTTCTTACCATCTTCAGTCCATAGGTTTAGTTTAGAATTGACATGACTGGAATAAAAGAAAGAGTCGTATAATGACCAATGACGTAATAAAAAGAGATGATAATCTTTTTCTATGCTTAAAGTGGTTGTGTCTGCTGTTTTTTCATTACTAGAAGTTGATGGGTTCAATCTTAGTACTTCATCTTTGTAAAGAGGTTGAAATTTATCATAAACTTCTGGGTAATGACTGTCTAAGGATGAAGTTCCGATAATAGCAAGCCAGAGGTTTTCAATATTTGTTTCACCGATAGTAGTTAATAAAGCGTAAATTGTGGCTGTAGATGACGTGGCTATCGTAGTACCCTGATTATAATATACATCAATTGTATCTTCTAAGACAGATATTTCTTTCTTGAACTGCTTTCTTAATTTCTTTATTCTTTGCTCGTGTCTCTTACGTTTTCTCGAAACTGTGTCTTGGTCATCTTGAGAGTTTATTATTATTTCACCATCAGAATTTAATTCCTCGTCACTATTTAACCCTTCTCCATCATGAGAGTCCACTTCTTCCTCTTCACCGTTATCATCTTCCAGCTCCAGTTCCAGTTCCAGTTCTGATGATCTATCTTCTTGTTCAATTAAAGTCCCATATGCCTTTTTTTCCTCTACTAATTGGGTATCCACATAACCGTCGTCAAAGCAAACAACTATGGAGGAGCCAAAAAGGTTATCCAAATTCCATGGTCTATGTCCATCTATTACGTATATTTTTCTTTTATAATTTATCGTAGTTGAATTATTATGAGATGACTCTATTTTATATTCTTCTATCTCAATCTCGAAAAAACTTTCTAGGTCCAACATGGCTCCACATCCAACCAATATAACATTAGACACATCATCATCCAATTTTTGATAGTGACGTTTCAAGTCAGAATATCCTACAACTGGTATTAATTGATATTGTACAAGTTCCTTTCTAAGTATAATACTTAAGATCTTTGCTGAGCATAACGAATCAATACTCAAACACGATACAAAGATTATCAATTTGCAAGTTGAATGCGAAAGAGACGTTCGCTTAATATCCTGGAATATTCTTTGATATTCTGAGGGGTTTATGAACATATTTAGAAAAGCTGTTATACCAGCTGTTTAGCGAACCTTACTGATGGTAGGTATATTTTATTAACGCGTTATATTTCACTACAAAAAAGTCGCGTACTCACAAAACTAGTTTCTGCAAAAAAAAAATTGGGATTTTTTAGTCTGCAACGTACATTAAAATAACTACGAAGATAATAAAGTCATTAATGTGACGTATATCATTATTAGAGACTAGAAAAACTTCCAAAGCTTCTTCTGGCCATGATATTAACATCCCATTCTATTAAACCACCATCTTCACATCCTATAAACAATTTGTTGTCGAACCAGTCGACACCAGACAATTCCATTTCCCCGTGAATATGATTGATCGACTGCTTGTATGTATCCTGATAATAATTAATATAATCAGGGGGATTAAATGATGAACTTGAACCTCTTGTAGCAGAGAGATGTCTATCAGATAATATATTGACTGGTACACTGCCATAGTTTTGCTCCACAGAGGAACCTGGATCAAAATTAGCATCTATTGAAGGTCTCTGAGAAGAGGTTGGAGAAATGTCATTATTGCAGTCATAATAATTATAACTACCGTTCCACTGGGGGTAATTAAATTCAGGAGGAGGAAGATGTTCAGACACTGTTGTTTCTTGTGGTGCTTGATAGATAAAGTTTCTAAATAGCTTTGGGTTTATATCATGGAGATAATCATAGTCATAAACTAGTGGGGCGGTAAATTGTAAATTCTGGAGGTTTTTGTTTGTGTGTTCGTTTGTATCACCATATATGTTCAAGGTAAGATGCTTATGCTCACCTTCATCTTCCTTATCTACCTCCATATTATGCAGATCCAGTTTGCTACAACCTGGATTTCTTTCTCTATATGAAGCTTCTTTTATATAATCACCAAATTGATCCAAAGCAAATGGGAAAACTATTACTTGGTGGTCGTTCACATTAGATTCATTAAGATTCCTTAAATCAACAATATGTACTCTTCCAACATGCTCCAGAATGACTAGCATATCATTCAATGCAGAATTTGAGAACTTACAACAGCGAAATGCTCCAGATTGGTGACCTGGCCTAGTAGATTTAATTTCAAGAAGCGGCTTAAAATCTTCAATCTTTCTCAAGTCAAATAACAAACATGTTCCATCCTGAAATGCTGCTGAAAGTAGGTGACCATTAGGGTGATAACTTAATCCGAATCCAGATTCGTGCTTAGTCTTGATGGTCTGGATCTTGGCTTTCTGAATTGTCGTATCCAAAAGAAAAATCGATGAGGAATCCCCAGAAACCGCTGTGACTTTTTCATTCATTGGATTTGTCATCGAGTTATTCAAAGATGTATTTAGCTCACAACTGACTTGATTGTCGATAGTAAATTTTCCATTATTTTGAATATCAACAGAATATAGACTTGAATCATTATTGCATACATGTGCTTTGAAGTTGCCATCGAACTTATCGTATAACATCACTGAATTATTGATCATCTCACCTAACTTGAATGTCCCACTGTAGCTTGTGGCTGGATTATAGAATGAAAAAAGGCCCTTTGCAGGGCGTGTTGACTTATATCTAGACGTCAAACTGTCTATGTTACTCGAAAGGGCCTTTGATACCGATGTTAGAACTCCACCAGCTATAGTACAACCATTTTTTGTTTGGCTAAAGCATCTAGGGGCAAATTCCAAATTTAAGTGCAGTTCTGATTTCAGCTGAGTTCTATCAAAAGAGTAGATAGAATCGTCCTTTGTATAGTATATATTACCCGTCTTCTGGTCTGCCAGAATCAAGTCACGAAGTTGCCAGTGATTTACATTTACCTTGATATCAGTATAATATACTGGATTTGGCTTTAAATATTTATGTGCATGATAATAATTTTGAAAACATTTATAGTAGTTGCTATTATTTATTCGGTGGGATAAGGAACCCGAACTCAACTTCTTCACCTTCTGGTGAGACGCTTCTGTCATATCCTTCGTCATCTTTAATATTTCTGAATATTAATGTGAATAAATGAAGTAGCCTTGATCAGTAGGTTTTATACTATCAAGGAGTTTAATTGCTTGTGCACAAAATAGTGGGGTCACGGCGGTTATGAGATTTTAAAGTTGGTTAAATGCAGGATGTTCTATTATATCACACGATAACGATTAATTTTGGTAATATGATTCACCTTTCAATACTACCACCCGAGTAAGAACTGCTAAACTATAAACCTACAAGGAATATTTATTTTAAGCTCACTAATAGTAGGTAGCTTAAAATTGTTGATTGCGAATTTAAAATGTTTGAGCATACTCTTTGCCGCATCATAATGAATGTAAAGCAATATCGAAGATTATTGCTATTTATGAAAAAGTTGCGAAAAATTATTATTATACCAAAAACACCAAACTAGACCAAGCAAATAATATCAAGATATATATATATATATATATATAGTCTTAATTTTTAAAGCAATTTAAAATAGTGTCTTAAAGCGCATCATCAGGAGACTATTCCAATATTTGCAATTTGTTATACTCCGACTCGGAATTGCAATACCTAGTTTTAATTAAAACTTTCTAATAGCTTAATGTCATCACTGAATCATAGTACTATATAATATCAGTAAATATCATCATATACGTAATTTTAGTGGATATTGAAGTCTTATTCACGACTGGATGAATTCTGTCATTTGCGGCAGTTCTTATCTTGGTCGGTCCGATAATATAAATGTGTCAATTTTATCTATTAAATAAATCCCTATAACGATTAACCATGAAATTAATAACTATAATATCTTTGCTAGCCTTAACAATTCTTTCAGCTCCATTAGAACAAATAGTTGTATCTAATATACCAACAATGATTGAAGCTGCTTCAATTGCTAGAACTTTAGTAGAAAGAGAATCATTGATGAATATTAATACAATGAAGTCAAGAAAAGGGGAAGATGGTGAGCTAAAACATATTCCAGTATCCTCAATGGAATACTATGCAGATTGTGACGAAGATGGTGATCCCTATTGGTTGGTAGTAGATATAGGTTCTACGTTTACCAACATTAAGGACGGCGGTTCTGAATACTCTGTTACAATTCGTACCGGAGATCATGCTTTAAACGACAATGTTGATACAAAATACCCTGGCGGAATACCTGAGTCTCCTTCGGGGTCTCCTAGAGCTATTTTTGAAGGCAAATTTGTCAATGTTTCTTTTTCAAATCCTTTGGAGATCATAAAACTCGAAAGATGTTTTTTAAAGAAACACCCAGATGCCAAATTTTGGTTACCAAATTCACCATTTTCAGCCCATAGTTCTCACTGGGCAAAATTTATTGTTGATAATATTTATTTTATTGGAGGATTTGGAGATAGAGCGTATATTGGGTCAATTGACGCTGATATATACCATTCAGTGGGTACTTTGCGAGACTGATATTTACCAAATATTTAGAAGGTTGTTGGTATTGCATGGAAATGAGTTTGATGTATACGCTGTATATGCTGTTTGATCTTTTTAGACGCTGTATGCGTACTCTTGAATAAATAATTACTAAAAAACATAACTGTATTCCAATGGATAATATTATTTCTTAGAGAATCTTCCTAGGAATCATGAACAAGACTTGAGGTAATAAAGATTGCTTTAACAGTTTCTTAGTCTTTTATCGTGTGTATTATTATACTTCAAAAAGGAATGATAGTTATTTCAGAAAAAAATATAGCCACTTTGAGTTTCATATTAACTAGTTCAATAAGTATGGGCGAGTTTCAAATAGAAAAATAAATAGGGGATCAAGTTATAAGGATTCAAATAAATATGGTGTTACGATTTAAAAAAACATTATCCAGGATAAGAGTGATCCTTACTTCAGGATAAGAGTGATCATGCGGGGCTCCCGTAACTTACAAGACTAAAAAATTACGACTTTTGGTGTTATAAGTATAGAGAATAAGGAACGATCCATAAAGAAAATCCAGAGAGTTCTATAAGAGATACTTGGTCCGCTAGAAAATGACTTTGAAGACGTGCACATTTTTCGACTTCTAAAAGTTCTTAAAGTTACGTAATATCACTATCACATAGTGGGTCATGTGCAATAAAGGCTAGAATTTCCATCCGTGATAGTTTAGTGGCTAGAATTACCGTTTGTCGCATGGTAGACCGGGGTTCAATTCCC
>JAKVQU010000167.1:0-19101 GCA_030462985.1 Schwanniomyces sp. yHRVM31
GATGATGATGATGATGATGATGATGATGATGATGATGATGATGATGATGATGATGATGATGATAATAAGAGTGAGGTTGAAGATAGCAAGTGTAAGGATAGTAAAATTCTGAGTGACCTAAATAATAGCCCTTGCCATAATGTCAATATTAGTATTTACCAAGATACCATTTACAAAAGTGAGAAGATATGCGAATGCGATAGTGCATTTGAATGCATTTGTAGTGATGTTAATGAGATAGAAAGTGAGGATATCGAAAGTGATAGTGATAGTAGTGTTAGTGTTGTTATTAATGTCAATGACGATAGTGATGAAGTTAGTAGTGAAAATGAAAGTTTCGGTAGTGAGAATGATGATATCCGTCATGATGAATTAATAGTGGATGCTTCTGTTGACGAGAAAAGATTTGATGGCAAAGGATTTTGTAATGTTGGAACGTTCCTTCAATATTATAAAACTGATGAAACTTCACAACCTTCACTGACATTATCTAGGAGGATGGATACAATTAGCTGCAAATCAAATTGGCGTGTACCTTCTGAAGATCTACATTTTGAAGGTAATGATATCTCCATTGAAGAATATAATACCATCCAACCGGAACCATCTTCATTTGGTGATATTTGCCTGATTGATACAGGGATTGGTAAATATTATTCTCAAACTAATGAGACTGAAGCCACAAGGGTTAAGAAGAGAGCATTTGACGAATCGGATGATTGCGAGATTACTGAGTCTTCACCTAAGAGAATTAGGACCGAAAACTCTGCTAAGTTCACGCCAATTTTGAAAGAGCTTTTTAAAGGTACGGTATATGCCTTTGCTACCCTCTTGGCTCTAGGTGCGTATGGAAGTACGATCTCCCCCAGGGAATAATTTTTTTTACTATTGAAGCTATTAGGCTATATTTACTTGTCCAAGATTCGTATTTGGGTAATGATTGATAATTAATGATTTATAATTAATGATGTTTTTATTGTGAATGAATACTATAAATTTCTAATTTTACTATATATCAAACCGCTATTGTTTTTTCTTGTATACTTTTCTTTTCTTATCATGTTGAAAATTCAAATTATTTGCCATTTGTTGTAACCTCTGTTGATTAGCTAATTGTTGCTGTTGTTGTGGAGTCAATCCAGTAGGCATATTATTCAGAAGATTCGGCAGGCTGTAAACTTGACTATTCACCAAATTATTTGTCCCATTAATATTCATATTTATATTCAGATTCATGTTCATATTCTGGCCTTGGCTCATATTCATATTCATGTTTTGGTTCATATTCAGAGTAATACTCGGACTCATATTCTGATTCATGCTCTGATTCATGCTCTGATTCATGCTCTGATTCATGTTCTGGTTCATGTTCTGGTTCATGCTTGTATTCATATTTGCGTTCATATTTGCGTTCATATTCGCATTCATATTCGCATTCATATTCTGGTTTATGTTCTGGTTTATATGAGGGTTCATAGGACTCAAGTTCTGGTTCATATTAATATTATTCATATGAGAATTTGATGAAGCACTGGAAGTATTAACATTTGTATTTAAATTGATATTATTGTTAGAGCCAACTGCAGAATTATTATTTTGCATTTGTTGTCTTTGTTGTTGAATTAATTGGAATTGACGCAAACGTTGAAAATATACCGGGAATTTCTGAATCAATTGCTGCTGTATCAACTTTGCTTGCATTATTGCTTGTTGCTGTTGCTGTTGCGTTAGTTGAGTTCTATTTGGAGCAACCCCAGAGTTACCCATCATTGCAAAGGCATTCATTCTTGATTGTAATTGCCTAAATGTTTGCTGCTCTTCTGGGGTCAATGAGTTTTGGAAGATTTGTTGTTGTTGCTGCTGCTGCAAAGATTGGCCATTCATTTGACTTCTCGAGGTTTGTGGTCGTTGAGGAGCTGGTTGCTGTGGTTGTTCTGGAGATTGAGATTGCATTAAAGGTTGGGAGATATTCTGGACTGGAGACAAGTTATTCATAAGAGGGGTACTAGAATTTGTGTTGCTTTGCGAATTTGAAACTTGTGGTTGTTGAGGAAATGAATCTCTCTTCTGTCTTTTCGGTGGGGGCTGTGGTTTTTGTAACAGTTGAGCTTGATTTTGAAATTGATGTACTTGCTGATTTTGAAATTGACTTTGCAATTGTGAATTTCTAGGATTCTGAGCTCTATCGGCCATCATACTTGGTTGTTGTTGGAATTGTTGTTGATGCTGTTTTTGCTGCTGTTGTTGTCTCAACTGTTCTTGAATCCTTTGCTGTTGTTGTAATTGTTGTTGTGCTTGGGCTTGTACTTGTGCTTGTGCTTGTGCCTGCGCTTGGGCCTGCGCTTGGGCTTGTGCTTGGACTTGGGCTTGGGCTTGGGCTCGGGCCTGCGCTTGTGCCTGCGCTTGAGTTTGGGTGTGGGTTTGGATTTGTGTTTGTACTTTACCTTGACCTTGATCTTGACCTTGTATTTGTACTTGTTGAGCAGGAGACAGAACATGGGTTTGAGTTACCAGCGTCGTATTCTGAAGAGTTTGCTGGGTTTGTTGTCCCTGTAAATTTGAAACTCTTGCTGTATTCGGAGCCGAAATACGCCCTTGAGGATTCTGTTGATTTAATCCTGTGATACTGCTATTTTGAGCTTGTGCTGCAACAGTGACTTCTTGTCTAACCTTTTGCGCTTCTTTTCTTTTCCTGATTTCTTCAATAAACCTTAGTCTCATAAATTGCCCAGCAGCAGTCGTACCACTGCTACCATTTCCATTAACAATTCCCGAAGAAGGGGTAGTTTTTTCACTCTTATTACTTTTCCCGTCCAGCCCTACCAAATTCTCTTTACTAGCAGATTTTGTAGCACTTGATATAGATGAGTCGACGATAACAAGTCTTTTATCTTGAGACTCTTCAATTTTCTTGTATTTGTTAGATAATAAAAACATAATCTCCTCATATTCAGAAGACTTATGGAGAATCAATTCTTCTTGATGTAACTTCCTTGGTTGGGTGTCAACAGCAATACGATGCAGATGAATTAATTTATAATCTTGAATTTTATCATCCCATTCTATCTTAGGGTATTCTTGTTCCGGCTTTAAGTAATCTTCGCACAAGTAAGGATTAAGAGGAACGGATAGATCTAGCTTTCTTTGTGTTAATGTCAAAATTTCTGACTCCATCTGTAAAGAAAGGGGGTCAGTAAATTTGCTCAAGGCGGAATCTGTATGGTATAAAAAATCATAGTATGTCGATAACTGAGACGGCCTCAAAAGCGTTCTATATGTCTTAGGCTTCGTGGTTGATTCCTGATTAATATTATTAGAATTAGCCAGGTCTGGGTTCTTCTTGATTTGAGTTGAATTATTTGCAGATATTTTATCTTTTTCTGTATCATTGTCAACATTATCTTTTGGCGTCGTTTCTCTGTGATCATAAACTTGTAATATAAGGCAACCATCGTAGGAGCGTACAGCAAAATCCTTTAATAATTCACTCATTTCAACTGGTATTTCTTCCTTTAGGACGTGTTTTAAAAAGTCTTTAATCATTGGAGATTTCTTTGATATAATAGTAGAATCTTGCAAGTTGTTAAAACGATAGTGCGTCTCGTAAATATGGAAGTTCAATGATGCTGGGTATTTACTATATTTTTTTAAGATTTCTTGAGTGGTAGATGCAAATTGATAGTTACGTAAATTTGGTCGTACTTGTTTCACTTGTTGACGTCCAGCAGTCTGTGCAGCTCCGGATGATTCTGGTAAAGTACCATTCTCTATCCCCAGTACTTTCGCTTTAGCATTTGAATTACCTCCATTTGCTTCCGTTTTAATCATGTCGTTGATTATATCCACTCTCTTTATTATAATATCTGATATCTATACTAACACGAAAATTCGTACAGAAATATACGTTGCTTGAATTTTATTATGTAGTTTTAATCTTCAAATATATATAACTTAGTTTCAAAGTAGATGATATAACCTCTATTGTATTCAATTGATTGATTAGATTAATTAGGTGTAATGTGTTCTAACTACTACTATATCAATATGAAAATTTGACAATTTATTAATCTAAAGTCACGTGATGATTCTCTAAACTTTTATTAGTTGATAATCTTACTCTATATCTAAAGAGCACCTTCGAGGCAAATAGTAAATTATTATGGTTTGTATGGCTCATATATGCATCATATAATATTAGATGTATCTAATTACCCTACTGAATTTAGAATTGGCTAGGAAAACTTGAGCGTAAGCCTACAAAACTTTTTAAATAACTATAATATATTATAGTGCGCTACAAAAATATTGTAGCATATAGATCTACAGACCATCTAGGTAATAATATGAATATCCAAATGGTAAGCCCTAAATTCTTTCCCAGAGTTTGACTTAGGCTATAGGATTTTTACCGTAGAATTAATACTTCTTGCATCTTAGCCCATCAATGGCAATCATTGTTCCTGTTGCAATGGCGTGGATGTAGACTCTGTGCTTAAGCAACTGCTTAATATCTTGAAAAGCTTTATTCTATCGGCTTCGTTGAAGACCCATAAGCCGTATATTTCACCAAAAAGATTTTTAACAATGATAAGGTTGTCGTTCAACTCCACATCCATTTCGAATACAGGCTTTCCATTAAGACCATTTGGAAAGAAGTGATTAACTACTTTCTTTGGTAATAACCCAATAGAAAAGCATTTCGGATTGTTTCTATTCAATAATATGAGCCCATAACAGAATAAGTTCTGTAAGTCTTGATAAGTAACAGGTAATTCTCCATTAGGCACATGAAAGTCCCTTAAATATATTGCTAGTGCTCCTTGATAATCGCTCTTTATCCATTCCTGTGATTCGTTGTTGAATTTGTAGATAACACAATGAGAAGTATGACATATAACTTGTTTTATAGCAGGATCGTATCTGCTAATTACATTGAAGTTTAAAGTATTTCTATAAAGTTCTAGAGCCTCCTTCTGGGTTATATTCTCCTGTTTTATATCTGCAGGTTTTTTCTTATTCGATCTCCCACTCATATTAATATGACAACTTCTTCTTATTTGTTTCAAATGTGATATATATGTTCCTATACAAAAATTTAGTTTTCCTGTATACACTTTTTACCAGTAATTGCTGATTCCAATTGAAAGGCAGTGTAGATTTAAAATATTATTACTTCTTAATAAATAGTCAATTGTTTAAATATATTTAAAAATGATAACTTATTTGTCCAGAAACTTTCTCACTCCTTGTTTTACCCGTGCATTTAGAACAACTGCTCCAAGATTTGTCGCAATAGGAGACAGATTACCATCCAAGCAATTATTTGAGGGATCCCCCGGCAATGCTGTTGATTTGAGCGAAGAAGCATCAAAAGGTAAAACAATTGTTATTGGGGTACCTGGTGCATTCTCTCCAGCTTGCTCTGCTTCCCATGTTCCAGGATACATCAAGAATTTACGTGCTTTTAATGAAAAGGGATACAAGCAGTTTTTCGTTGTTGCTGTAAATGATGCCTTTGTAACCAAGGCATGGGGTGAGAGCTTAATTGGTAATACAGTTGCAACCGATCAAGTTCACTTTTTGGCAGATCCAACTGGTGAATTTACTAAAGAGTTAGATTTGTCTTTTGACGCTTCCAAATTTTTTGGTAATGACAGATCCAAGAGATATGCCTTGTTGGTTGAAGACGGTGAAGTCAAGAATGCCTTTATTGAACCTGACAACACATCAGTTAACGTTTCCGACGCTGCAAAGGTTTTAGAATCAGCATAAAGAAATATTGATTGAACGCGTTTACATTTTTCTTTGCAAGTTACTTTTATATTCAATAAGTTTATGACAGTTATGTAGATTTAAAACAATTATGTTTTCGTTCTTCTAGGTATTCAATAAACGCTTTTTTTTAGAAAAAATCGCGAGCTTTACTTTATGATGACTATTGCATACTACTTATTAATATATAATTAATGTTTAATTAATGTTAAGATTGGCTGGAACTGTATTTAAACCTTTTAGAGGACCTATCAGTAATTTTCCTTGTGTTTCTATAATCCGACTATATGGATGTTCAAGCGGTGAGTTTTCTCCTCAAGAAATTGAAAAAGCCAGAGCATGGCTAGAAAATCTGACAATTGATAAGATACCACAAAATGCCTTTGAAATATCATATAGTAGAGCATCTGGCGCTGGGGGTCAGAAAGTTAACAAGACATCATCCAAAGCTACAGTATCATTGCCACCAGATCAATGGTTGAATCCACAATTCTGTTATTGGATTCCTTCTCCAATCAGAGATCAACTAATATTTAGAAAGATTAGATATGAAACAAAAAGTGGCGGAATATTGATCCAGAGTGACTCTTCTAGAAGCAGAGAGATGAATACTGAGGAATGTTTTAAGAAGTTACTTCAGGAAATTAAAGATAATGCTTATTTTGCTAAAGAAATTAGTGAAGAAGACAAAAAGAAATGGGAAGAGATTAAAGAGGATAAAAAGGAGAAACGATTGTTTCATAAGAAGAAACAGAGTGACAAAAAAAAGAGCAGATCGAAAAAGTTTGACTGGTAAACAATTTTTTTGTTCATTTAAGCAAAGGAAAGATGATGATGGTTGTATATAGTGCCCATGTCTAGTTCTACTGGTATTATTTATTAATATAGTTTAGGGTAGGTGAGAAAGAATATACAGTTGCAATTTGATCCTGTATAAATCGAGCAGCATCTTTTGAGATTTCAAATTGTAATTTAATATGTTCTAAGAAGCATTAAGCTATGGACAATTTACCAAATAGATTATCAGAGCCTATTAATGCTTGTGTTGGTCTACTTCGAAACATTATTCAAGAAAATTTAAGTGATAAAATACGCATTGATGGTTTAGTTGACTTCACTATATTTGATAATAAAAAGGAAATAATAGAAGATTTTTTATTAGGAACTAAATTTGACTACAAATTGGATGAAAAAGAGATAAAAGATGGCATGGCAGACCAAGTGAAAAATTTTAATGAAAGCTTGGATTATAAAACTAAAGAATTTATTGTTTCATCTGCATTCCTGTTATTGATTAGTGAATTAGCTACGGAATATATATCTACAAAAGATGAGGATGATCTTAGTACCTCTGAATTTAATGGTTTCAGTATTCGTGTTAAAGAACTTAACTTTTATAATTGCCTATCTATTTTATTGGATTATCAAATATATCTATTGAAATATACTTCTAGTGTATCCAAAGGTGTATTTTTCAATAACTTATCGCAAATTTTTGACTTTCTATTAATTTTGGGTACTGAGTTCTCAGAAAAATTTTGGTATTATCTTGAATCAAGAAAGGATGTCATACAAACTGATATTTTTGATAAGAATGTGATTGGTGATAGAATTTCCATTCTTGAGATTTGTAATAAATTGACTGATGGATTAAAATTTAAATCAGCCCAAGGAAAAAGTGACTCGTATAAAAAAGATAGCTTCAATGATAAATTTCAATATAGGGTTAGGGTGTTCATAAGTAATATCCTTGCGTTAGAAGATAACACAGGTTTGAATAAATATTTCCAGACCTCAAATAGAGTAGTGAATGAAGTTACCCCTACAAGTAAATATAAAAATGATGCTGAACTATTGAAAGATCTTATTCTGCTTCAAAAGGTATTCAATGAACCATATTTCTATTTAAAACCTTTGAACCATAGAGCAACACAGAAAATGGTTGAGATTATGCGTAACGTTTATCAATTCTTAATTGAAGAAGAAATAAAGGAAGCTAAAAAACATAGGAAAGTCGATCCATTCTTGATTAAGCCCAAAAGGGCCAAAGATGAGGAAGCATATTTGATGAAAAAGTTTAGTGATAAAGTTTTTTTCCCTGAAAAATACTGGCTATCGCCTTTTCATGAATCTCGAAAAGATAGCTCTTATGATGAAAGTAGGAAAGAAGATCTTGATGTTTTTCATAGTCAACTTAATAGCTCAAGCTTTAGGAGAACATACTTACTTAAAATTTATATTACTTGCAATTTGTTTTACGAATTGAATTCGATTAGTAAAAAGGATTTTCTCAAGAGTCTAGGTGCTCCATCTAACATTAAGCATATTACTGATGATTCTCCACCAGATAATCTTGTAAATTCTTTTTTCAAGATTAAGAGAGAACTTCCAAAGAAAATGAGAGATGTTGATAATCAATTCTCTTTTCTTTTACAGCATATATGTATTACTGAAATTTTTTGGTGGGGATGGTTAATTTACAATAAAGATCTGACTAGTAGCAAACCATTGTTTCAAGATAAGTCACTAACAGAAGTAGAATTACGATCTACTAAAGAAAAAAGTACAACGGTTATACCATACAAAGAGAAAAGATACTTCAACCTGTATGCTACCCCTCAGTTGTCAAGAAAAATGAAAGTTGAAACTGGTATATCTATGTTATCTAATCCTACCCCTGTTGACCTTGATAACTACATCCATTCCATCGCTAATTTCAATGATAAGTTAGCATCGAGTGAAGTCTCTTCTGAACGAAGGGCTATAATGGAGGAGCGTAATGTTGTAACTTGGAAATATCTAAAAGCAAAGAGACTGACAGATTGGTTACAATTTCTGTCATTACTAAACAAACTGATGTTAACTTATGAAGAACATAACCAATGTGGCGATAAAAATTCTCATATGGATGGTCTAATTCAAAAACATCCTGGTGATTTAGATAATATAGAGGAACCTGCTTCAAAGAAAGCTAAGTTAGATACGTAGGATATAAAGTTTGTAAGTAAATTAATCGAAAATGTAATTACTTTTCCAATTTTAGTAGGTGTACAAAAACGCGTCTCATATCGTTAAAAAAGATAGATCTAACCGAAGACGTTCAAAAAAGATTGAACTTCAGCGTATATTTCAAATAATCAATACCAGTCCAATATTAACTATTGTTGTATAACTAATACTCATAAACGCATTTGAATAGGTGATACTTAATTATTTGGCATTATTATATTGTCAGGATCGTTGCAGCCAGTTTTTAGAGATGACTAGACCAAGGACGAGGTCTGTTTCGCTGCAAGTAGGTTTACTGTCTAACAATCAAAATGAACAAGAGGTTTCAACTAAAAATGGTTTGCTCAGTGATGCTCTAATTAATATGAACAAACCAATAAAACAACCATATTTTGAAGGTGGTAGTCTAAGTAATGAAAAAATATCAGATTCTGATGATCGTGACTATGAAGAATCAGATTTAAATTCTTCGCCTATTAAAAGGATACCCATTAATAACTTCAACTTACCTTCTCAAATCCATGATACAAATAACGCCTTTTCTTCTTCCCCAATAAAGAAGAAAAAGACTGTTGCATTCTCTGATGATCTTTTATTAGATACGCCATCTTCCCCTGGAAACAACTTGACACCCATAAAATCTATTTTGAAACCACACAGTCTTAATACTGACCCCATTTCTAGGAACATTAATAAAGCTCTAACAAATGGTCATAATTTTGAGAAGTACAGTCCATCAGATGAGAATTTTTGGATAGCAGGAAGTATAATACAATTGCCACCAGGCTCCTCAGAATTAACTGAACTCGTTGAAGGCTGTATTAAAGTACTATATCTAGCAAATTTTGAAAAAAGGTTTGAAGTGTATGCAACTTTAAATAACATTCTTCGGTCTAATACTAAGGAAACGCTTTTAAAATTATTTACAATTTCTTCCAGTACTTTGAAAAATTCTCCAAAGAATGTACAAATAACTAAGACTACAAATATTGAATTAACGAATATTTCTAAATTAGCTTGCATTATACAGCAAGATATCAAAAGACTCGAAAGTGAATTGTTTGGTGAATTGAATGAAGATTCTGAAAATACTTCACAATTCACTAGAACTGATCCATTTCGTATAAGAATAATTTCCCAAGCCATGAAGTTGATGAATTTTTTATTGGTAGATTCTGATTTGAACAATTTTGTCGCTTTAGAGAGTATTAAATGGTTTTATGAGCATTGTTGTACAATGATTACAAAGCAGACAATCTCAAAGGCATTAATATCTTCTTACTTACTACTAATAAAAGACTGTAGACTAGGGAACAAACGAAAGAAAGTCGTTTTTGAGAATAGTGGTCTTCCTGAAAAGATCTTACAAAGTGTGATCTTGATGAAATGGTTTCCTAGTGCTTCTGTAATAACTGAAAAGTTTACTGCTCTTAGGAATTTAATAATTAATTTTCCAGGCATGATGGCTAAAAATATAATTCATTGGTTTCATATTTTACTATTTAATGTGGCAACAAATACATCATCCATTTATATGAAAGCTACCAGCGTTGGAGCTCAGGCTCTTTTGGAAGCAGCCAGAAATTACTTAGATTCTAAGAATATCCTAGTTGCTGTAAGGCTGTTATTGGGTTCACCAATACCCAGAAAAATAAAATCATTTATAACTGATGATGATTTAGAAGATATTGGAAACTCTAAAGATACTTCAACAATTGATTATTTGATACGTGCATTAGAATTATTAATTAAAAATGGACATTATAAACATGCCATGGATATTTGGGTTGCGATAACGTTGTTATCGGCTGACAAAGATAATGGTTTTGAAACTTGGAAGTTTCTTCCCCAGTGGCTCAAAGTGCATAAATTATGTTTTAATATTCAAGATAATGATGCTAAACTAATAGCCTTGAATAGTTGGAAGGCGATAGTATATAATATTTGTCACGAAGACTTAGGAAATCTTAGAAAGGTTGTCGAGCCAATGCCTAATTCCCTGGGTAAAAAGATAAAACAACCATCAATTAACAATACTTTGAGACCAAAAATAAAATTGTTAGTTCATATATTATTGAATGTCACTGCCATCGAAAGTCAGAATGAGATAATTGAAGTATTGAATGACATATTTTTGTCAATTGTGTATACATTATTAAACCCGTTGTCTTTCAAGTCTTCTACTAAGTATATACATGTCTACTGGGATAAAATAATTCAACCTGTCTTGCATAATTTTTACTTCAAAAAGGATTCATCTACTATATACATGAATGAATTGGGTTTGAAATTCCTGACAAGGCTTTTGAAAACATTTATGCCTGTTAGTGAAAGGAATTATAATGAGCTGAGATGCCTAGCAAATGACCCTGTTACTTTAACAGAAATTAACTCTATACCCTCGAGGTGGGTATATCTAAAGTTTGAAAAAGTATTACAAATCGTTATTCTCATTTTTCAACTGGAATTAGATAATGATCTAAAGATAAATTATTTCTTTCTATTTCTAGAGAATATTAAAATATTTACAAAGAAAGAAATTAAGCCTTCCTCAACTACTTTTGAAATCATTGATAGTTTACCATACATTTTAAACACTTACTTCAAAAATACAGAAAATTTGAGTACTTATGAAGATACATTGAAAATCATTGATAATTTGCATAACACATTTGAGCCTTCTCTTATGGTACCTGATAGCATTGAGGGCCAATCAAAAGCAGAAGATAACGTATATTTAGTTATCGTCAGATATCTTGTGCCAAAATTGGAATCACATAAAATCATTCAGTTGATGAATACAATTTTATCATCAGTTGATGATAAGAAATATAATATTCTACTCTCTGGAATAATTGACTTGGAAATGGTAAATAAGACGCCAAATCTTTTGAAGGCTGTTCTTTCGAATTTTAATGTAAGGTATCCTGACTTATCAAGCTCTGAGTATTTTATTTGTAGAGATATTTGTCGTGTGGTTGAGAGTGACTTCGAGGTTTTAGTAAAAAAATTGCTTCAGGGAATAGTAACAATTTCTAATATTGAATTGAGAATACGCTACATGGACTTGATAGATGTGAAATCTTGGACAACGCCAGCTTTCTTTTATTATTTGCTTTTACTTAAGGATGCACCTAGTGAAGATCTACATGAATACTCAAAGAATATACTTTTAGAGCGATTTCAGAAAATTGAGGAGTTCTCAGAACTAATTAAGTACTTAGTTGTTCATAGCTTTGACTCTTATTTGTTCTCATTGAAGGATACCATATTATCAAAGGCCCAAAAGTTGGAAGGATTCCATAAGTTTGATTTCAGTCAATCATGGAAAGATTTTATAAGTAGAGTTGTTGCATCTGATGATTATTCACAGATCGATCCTTTATTATATTTGACATTTAAAGAATCTGGAGTGGAAATATCAAGTTTTATAAGAAATAAGTGGGATTTTTTGCCTCTTTTGAAAAGTGAGTGGTTAAAAAATAATGAAAATCTCTATTATGATGAAGAGTTACTTAACCAAAAGGTAAATGAGGTTGATCCTTCGGCTGTAAATAATTTGAAAAGCTCTGAAGATTATTCAGTTACTGAACCAGCTGAGTCCACTACGAATGAATCATTTATTCAGAAAAAAGAGATAAATCTTAATACAAGTGACGGGACACAAGAGAATATTTCACCAATTAAGACAGATCCTGATATAGCAAACCATACGTTTGATCAAGAAGTAGATAAGATTAAAGACGAAAGTAATAAAAATACTAAGGTGACTGCTTCAAAAGGAAGAGGAAAAAGAAGAACGAGAAAGATGAAAGAGAATGTTGGAAATTCTGATAATAATGATAGCTTGGCAGTCTTAAATGTGGAGTCTCAAAAGAGAAATGAAATGGTGGGTTTCGATATTCATTCTTTTACTGCTCTTGTAACTCAAAAACTCTCAACTCCATCTCCACCAAAGAAATCAAGTAGGAGAAAGAAGCAGAATAAAGCACCTTTAGAAATACAAGCCACATCTTCTGTGGAGAAGAATGAGATCACAACGACATTTGAAGCCCCGCCAGACACACCAACAAAGCTGAATAATGATGTAGTGGTTGACTTTGCAAAAGATGAGGTGGCTTTTGGTTCAAAACTTGATGGTTTAAAACTAGATGGTCCAAAAGAGGTGAACACCACCATAAAATACAACTACAGCGAAATAATGCAAAATGGTTTTGAAAACGAAGAAAGTCGTATGTCTTGTGAAGAATCTCCCAGCATATTTAAAAGGAGCTCTCCAGAAACTGGTACTGAAAAACCAAACAAGAGGCAGAAAATTGTCCTTAATGATTACAATGCTAAAATAAATTCTGAAGATGGTAAAACTGTTTCTTCACCTATTAGTGATATATTTATGCTGGACGATAATTTCGCAGATAGTTCGCTAGAAAATGAAGTTAAAACTCATGAATCCAACCATCGAGCAATTGGAAATTCTTTAATAAACATAACTCCTTTCCAGCCTGTACACAAATCGATGGCTATTGAATCAGAGCTTAATAAAACTAATGAGGAAAACTCTCATGTAGAACTTGATTTATCAGAAACTTCCCGTCAACATATCTGCAATTCTAAATCAACTGATGATATACAGAGTAAGGAAAACTCAATATCGAATTTTCCTTTCAAGCAGTATAATGAGAACGACACTGGTAACTCGATTTCTCAAAGTAATGACCAGGATATTTCACCAGTTAATAATGAAGCTGCTAATCTACACAACCAAAATGAAGATAGTACCATATGTGAAGAGATTGATCTGCACATAATGAAAGATTCTAATGAGTATACTGATAATGGTTCGTCTATAAGGAAGATATCATCCATCACAATGTTTAGAGAGCACTTAGATGAAATATCAGACGAAGTTTTAGCGTCAATGACTGTCGAGGAAAAGTATAATTTGGAAACAAGTATGTTAAGGTTTATGCTTCGCATGAGAAATTCAAATTTATAGCATGAGTGCGAATCAATCACTCAAATTTTATGATTGATTTCAATTGCACGGATCATAATTATATAATTATGTAATTTATTGTAATGTTAATATATCTTAAATAGGGTATAAATTTACATGTCAATTGTTCCATATAATCAAAATAATCAAATTGTATACCATGATGCAAACTATGGCCTCTTAGTATTGCATAATAACCAAGAAAACACATTTCAATTATTATCCACAAATCAAAACAAAGTAGATGGATCAATAAGGCCCAATGAAACTGATCATGAAAGGAATAGATATCGTAATATCGATAGGCATAATCAATGTCCCAATTGTGGATTTATTTGGGATGATGTAAAGAAACCTGAAAGGAGAAATAGCAACTCTCCCAGTTACATATCCGATACATCTTCACAGACACAGCAATCAAATTCTAATTTATCTAAGAGGTTGCCACACCTGTTTATCCATAGGGATTATTTCAAGCTATTAGGAAAACTACCTTATCAGCCTGATGAAAACTATGATAAATTGCCTAGAGAGATTTACAACCAAGGCTATTTCGAAAAATTTTTTGTCAAAATCCCTCCGTATATATTGGGATCAGGAGCTCATTCTCAAGTTTATAAGGTTATGCATGTATTGAATGATATAAAATTAGGAATATATGCATTAAAAAGGATCAGTATCGGAGATAAATTTGAATTTTTAGAACAAGTTCTTAATGAGGTCCTCATACTATATGAATTGTCAGCAAAATGTTCAAATGAAAATAACTTAATAAGGTATAATCATGTATGGATTGAGTTGGGAGACTTGGATGATCTGACTTCTTATATTTTACCTGATAAAGGAAAGAATTTGGAGAACAAAAAACTAAAAATCCCGTATGTCTTTATCCTTCAACAGTATTGTGGTGGTGGTCATTTGGAAGATTTAATAAACACAAATTTTCAACCTGATAAGAGTTTGTCTTTGAAAGAAAAAGTTCAGCGAGAACGGGAGAGAAGAAGGACACATAGGAATGGAATAAAAATTGGAGGTGATGAAAATGAAAATGAAAAGAAAAATAAAAATAAAGATTGGCTCTCTGATTTTGAAATATGGAAATTTTTTACAGATGTAGCTAAGGGGGTACATTACTTACATTCTCATGGGATACTTCATAGAGATTTGAAGCCGTCAAATTGTTTATTAGATGTGAAATATAATAATGTTCCTGTTCCTTTGCAATTTAATAACTCTAGAGAACTTGACAATTGTAGATCATCACTTCCTAGTGTACTTGTTTCTGATTTTGGTGAAGGGAAATTTATAAACAAACATCATTTGAAGGAGGGAATAGCAATAAATGAACAAGGATCTGATGAGAGAAGAGGAAATACAGGTACTTTGGAATTTACAGCTCCTGAGCTTTGGTTAATACTTAACCATGATCCTAACTTGACTAATAAAGGTGGCCATTATATTCACGAGTATACTTTTGAGAGTGATATATATTCCCTAGGCTTAATTCTTTGCTGGCTATGTTTCGGAAAACTCCCCTTTTCCGACAGAGTAGAGAATGAAAATGACCCTAAAGTTATTAGACAAAAGATTACTGATTGGTACTACACTTTGGATCCTGTGAAATTCCAAAGTTGGATAAAATCTGAAGTTAATAAGAGAGGCAATTTTGATAATGAAGATTTTTTCAGCCTGTTGGGCGATTTCATGTATTTGATGATTAAGGGTAGCTACGATCCAGAGAAAGATAAAGAGGTTAGAATTCCTACTTCGGATATTTTAATTTATTTGCATGAAATGAAGCGCTATTTTTTGGTGACCAACTATGATTATGAATCCGTTGGCCTGTCTTCAGCAAGTCTTCTCAGTGATAAGTTTGATAATAGTGTTGATGATACAGGTAATGATTATAATATAGATGATGAAGCTATTGATTTATTCAAGGTTGAATCATCAACCAATAGAACCCTAAAAGATTATGTAAGTAATGAATTAAATCAATTTCAAGAGAGCTTCAGTCTTTTACAACTAAGTTTCTGCTTTCTTTATGTTGTATTGTTGATTTTTATTGAATTTTTACTGTATCAATCAGATTTAAGACGAATATTTATATTATCTAAAGGATTGATGCTACTATCTTTGGTAGTTGTTTTAAAATGCCCATTTTCCATTCTTTTTCAAGTTCTACTTCTTTCTGCTAACATTTTATTAGGAGTTTTCTTAACCATGGTATTCATTTAGCACGTGATCGAAAATTTTTTAGATATTCCGCTTTATATGTTTTATATATTGGGATTAGAACATAACGTAATTTAAATATTGATTCAGTATGGGGACAAAGAGGAAGAATGATTCTCCTCCAGTAAAGTTAAAATCAAAAAAGCAAAGAAAAAAGCGTAGTAAATCAAGTAATGAGGCTTCAATAGTACGAGCTAAAAATAAATTCGATGCTTTACCTTCAAGTGAAAACGAATCTGATTCAAGCATAATATTTGATTTCGAATCAAAGAAAAGTGAACCTGAAATACACCTTGTGAATAGTGATAGTGAAAATGATGATGGCATCTTGATTGTTTCAGATGAAGAGGAAGGACCACAAGCCGAAATTGATGTACCATCTTTTGCAGAGAAAACTAAAGGATTCACAAACAATGAATTAGCCAAAAACCAAGATTTTATTGAATTTGGGTTTAGTTCTTCAGATGATGAAATTCATGATGAAGATGAGTATTCAGATGATGGAGTTATTAGTAATGATGAGGCTGGTGATATTCATTCCAACTCGAATGATAGTCCGTCTTATGCCTGGGTCAAGGATCATGATCATTCGAAACAAAAAGAAATAGCAGATTGGCTCACTATGGAAATGAAAGATTTTGTCAATTATATTTCTCCCTCGAAGGAAGAAATATTAACGAGGAATAGAGTAATTAGTCAGTTGAAAGAAAATATTACAAAATTCTGGCCAGAAACTGAAGTTCATGTTTTCGGGTCATCAGCTACAGATTTATATTTGCCTGGATCTGATATTGATATGGTTGTTATTTCTTCAACTGGAGATTATGAACATAGATCAAGATTATATCAGTTATCATCTTTCTTGAGAAATAAGAAGTTAGCAAAGAACATCGAAGTAATAGCAAGGGCCAAGGTTCCCATTATTAAATTCATTGATCCAGAATCAAACATACATATTGATATATCGTTTGAAAGAAGTAATGGTATCGAGGCTGCTAAAAGGATTAGAAAATGGTTGGAGAACACACCAGGTTTGAGAGAAATGGTATTGGTGGTAAAACAATTTTTAAGATCAAGAAAGCTTAATAACGTTCATGTAGGTGGCCTTGGTGGTTATTCTACAATCATATTATGTTATCATTTTTTGAGGTTACACCCGAGATTAGCTAGTAATAATATGTCTATTCTTGACAACCTAGGCTCTTTATTGATAGAGTTTTTTGAGTTATATGGAAGAAATTTCTCATACGATAATCTTATTATTGCTATTGATCATGAAACGGATGTGCCGCGCTATCTTCATAAGAAAGCTTATCCAATTCTAAATACTTCAAGAAACCCATTTGCAATAATAATTCAAGATCCTTCTGACCCTACCAATAACATAACAAGATCTTCGTATAATTTGAGAGATTTAAAGAAGGCTTTTGGAGGAGCTTTTCAGTTACTTGTTGATAAATGTTATTCGTTAAATGCGGCGTCATATAAGCAAAGAATAGGGCAACTGATTCTTGGAGATATAATCAAGTTTAAAGGCAAAGCAAGAAATTTTGAAGATGAAAGAGACCAGGTAATTAATGATGCATTAATAAATCATAATGATGAAGTAGATGAAAGCGATGGTGCTAATGGTAATGATAAGTACTATTTTTCAGATATGACGGATGAAAGTGAAGGAAGTACTTTTATAATTCCTGAAATGGTATCAGATGATAGCAAAAAGTCTTCTAATGCAAAAATATCTGAGCTTATGGGATTAAAGGTTAGTGAGAGTGATGGAGAGCAATTAGAGGAAGATAACTCCAACTCAAGCGACATCCAGAAAAGAAAAAGTAATTTGGATAAGGAAACTAGAAGAGATTATTGGAAACAAAAAGGTTTAGATATTTGATTTGATTAAATTACTTCCTACTCTTATATTTAAATAGCTATATATTTGATACTGTCATTGCATTTAATTGTATTTTAATTTTCAACAACATTGAGTCTTCAGGGATCTATTATTGAACATGTTAATTCCATGGAATTGAGTTCTGCTCTCTTCATTTCTTTTTATTTGTTCAGCATAATCTTTTATAAATGATAACGGTACCTCGTCAACGATATCCTCAAATAGTTCTGCAACACCTTTTCCTGTTTTAGCACTTGTAAAGTAATACTTTACTTTAGTCAGATTACAGTATTCAACAATTTCATTCATAATTTCCTCACTATTACCTACTCCACCGACACCACTAAGGTCAATTTTATTTCCAATTAACTTTACAGATATTCCTCCATCTCCTTCTGGATTAACATTTAAGAGAACTTGGTCGATCCAAGATTTTGCTCTTTCAAACGTCTCTTTAAAATTAGACACATCAAAACATACTAAAGCAACTTTAGAATTCCTATAATACATCGGCGTTAATGACCTGTACCTTTCTTGCCCTGCTGTGTCCCATAGTTCAATCTTAATTAATTTATCACTATTTTCCTTGGACTTGCATAACTTAGTAGAAAAAGCAGCACCTATTGTATTAGATATATGATCATCAAATAAGCCATTAATAAACCTATGTACTATAGATGTTTTTCCAACAGATGTATCTCCTAAGAGCACTACCTTATATGGGGGTGCTAATGTTTCCTCCATAATTCAGAAACAATTTATAAGATAATTAAAATGATCAATCTACTGCATATGAATAAAAAATGACTGCAATTTCGATTTTATATGATAAGTCGTAGGAACAGAATTGGCTAAAGTTATAACAAAATATTTTGAAGTAGTTATATCTAAGTCAGCTTTACATTTTTATCACAATTATAAATTTACGTAAATATTTTAAAAAAAGTTTATATTTTATAAAATTAGGAAAACTATTAAAATAAATGTTTCAACTTAGCTAAAAGTTATAGTATTAATGAAATATAGTATTACGGAAGCATTTCAAAAAAATCTATCTTATGGCAAGGAATTTGGAAGAGAATAATTGTTCATTTTAGAAGGATGAAATACTAGCTCCTTTGTTTAACACCAAGAATGTAAGAGTTCTACTCTTTATAGACGTGTTACTTATATTATAATTAATATTTAATTATATATA
>JAKVQU010000168.1:0-18998 GCA_030462985.1 Schwanniomyces sp. yHRVM31
TATATATAATTAAATATTAATTATAATATAAGTAACACGTCTATAAAGAGTAGAACTCTTACAGAAAAATAACAAGCCGGTCTAGTATAGTGGTTAGTACAGTTCGTTGTGGCCGAACAAACCCAGGTTCGATTCCTGGGACCGGCATATTTTTTAAATTCAAGCCTGTTCTACTTTGTGTAATGTCTTATGTAATATATTACAAACTTGGAAATTTTACACCACCAATTACGTTTTATTAATTTTACTTACAACATAATCAACATTTTAATTATAGAGTGGTTGATTTATTACTATTTTAAACATAAAGATTCCAACAAAATATGACTGCCCACGCCGAAGCCTATGAATATCCACCAATTCGTATGTATACTTCTCATTAAGGTTTGTTTTAGAGTAAATTATTAACATCTTTAGCATCTCAAAAAGAATTAGACGAATTTGACGTTCCATTCTTAAACAGAGACAAATGTGCTGCTCACTTAATCAACTACTATAAGTGTCTTAACAAGGGTACTTCTTTCTGTTATCAAACCAAGGATGAATTTTACAAATGTCAATATATGTCATTGAAGGAAAGACTTGACAGCCACCAAAAGCACTGAATTGTATGGTTATTTCACTAAGCATCTCTTATATTGGTTAAGACTAAAGGGGATTGTACCTAATTTAATCTTTTTTTTTTTTCAACGCTCCAACCAAATGGAAAATTGCATTTAATACTACACGTATTTATACTACAACATTTTGATCACTTAGAAAGGGTATATTTGTTCCCATTCTAATACGCCGTGAACCAACGTTCTTCTTTATACTGAAAAATGCTTCCCTATGACATACCATATTAATTTTAAATTCATTTAACACATTTCGTGTTAAACTTGATTTGGTTTTCCCGTATCAGCCAAATATTTGCATTTCATTAAGGCTATTATGATAATTATGTATAGGCGATTCATTTAGAGTTATCTACATTACTTCTATTTCATTTTTGTTAGAAATTTAGGAGAGAGTCTTGTCTTAAGTCAAGTTCATATACAGAAGTAGTTGGTACGTAACTTATTTATAATTTCAAAAGTTTATTTAATTGATAGTATATAAAAAGTACTATGTAGGAGCTCCATAAAATTGAACCTGACCTGTATATAGATGCCACGAATTTTGTAACACTTTTCATTGGCTTTCGCGGATTTATGAAATCTTCAATCAAACTCATTTTTAAAACAATGTAGATTAATTCTTCACTACTTATTGATTAATCATGTCTGTTACTGAATTTCCACCACTTCGTATGTAACGATTAGAGCCTTCATAATTGAGGAATTTATATTAACGATGTTTTAGTTTCTGAAGACGATTTACAAAAGTACAAAGTTCCATTAAGATGGAGAGATAGATGTGCAGCTTACTTCGCTCTTTACCAAACTTGTCTTATTAGACAATCTGCTAATTCTTCAGTTGACTGCAAGCAAGATAAACACTCTTGGGAAGAATGTGAAAACTTAGATTTCATCAGAAGACAACAGGAATTAAAGGAAGCCAAGGAAAAGAGAAAGGCCGAATTAAATTAGATTTACAATACTAGCATTAGTTTCTAGCAATTATACCGGGGTTCATTAGTAATGCTTTTTTTTAAAACATGGCGTATCATTGGAGAAAGAATTAGACCTTTATTGACCTAGATTTTTTGATTTTTGATTGATCCTACTGTTGGATCTCATATATGAGTCCGATTTTAAAACTATAAAGAAGACTCACTAAACGGTACAGATCATATCAGTCATCATATTTAACATTCCACATTAAACATTTATACTTTTTTGTATATCACTTTTATATGTATCTATCACAAAATTTAATACTCATCAAGACCACAAAATGGTGAAAGAGCTTCTAAAACCGCTTCCTTCTTCAATATTCCATTTAAAGAATTTCATAATGTCCTAGAATATTTATCTATAAAAAATTTCTACAATCACGTAGCTTATTTCTACAATACAATATATGTAGAACTTATAATTTACATATCCATGACGAAAGTCTTGAATACAGAAAAACTCCAACCCGGAAAGATTGAATTTAAATTATAAGTACCGAGTTTGTTTTGTCTCCGCTGTCCACACTTTATATCAATAGAGAAACTAATATAAAGCTCTAGCTAATCTTCGGAGTTAATTAAAATACTATCAAAGAAAAAAATTTAAAACCTATATTTTTTTAGAGTTTCAATTAGCTTTATACCGATGAGATCTCTCATACTGATATTTACTCTAATGAGTAAACCTTGTCATAATACGTATCTATCACACATCTACCGTTATCGAAAAGGAGCACATATTTACCAACCACAGTACGTTAAAGAAATGGGTAAGGAGCAAAATAAGCATGAAGCATTGAAAGTTGTATCAACAGAACCAATTGATTCAGCAAATGATGATAACAACGAATCTCTAAGCAAGAAACAAGATAACATAGATGAGAAGAAATCCATTAAGAGCAAAGATGCCGAGACAGAGTGCAAGAAAGATGATCTTGAAGGAGAAAGTCCACCACCTCCACCTAAAAGACCAGTATCCCCTATAACCAAACTTAAGGATGAACTTAAATCTGCATTCCCAGACGCGGATGATAAAATTATTACTGCAGTATTAGTGGCTTCTCAAGGCGTATTGAACCCAGCTTTTAATGCATTATTATATCTTTCAGACCCAAGTGTTGAGCCAGAGATTCCAATTGTTCCGGAACTTGCTCAAAGTCAAACAAATTCCCAGCCAATTGGCAATAATGCTTCAACCTCTGAAGATGAACTTTTGGCTAGACAATTACAAAAGCAATTCGAGGAGGAAAATAGAAGAAGAAGAAGAAAGCAACAGGCACAAAAATCAAACAGAAGTAGACGTCAGGAAGATCATGATGATAGCCCAGATGAATTTGACCAAATTAAAGAAACGTTCTCTCAAGGCTTGGAAGAAGCTAGAACAACCTTAAATGGATGGGTTAGTGGCTTTGCAAAGAAGTTTCTGGATAATGATAATCAATCAAAACAAAATCCTAAACTTTTTGGAGCTTTAGGTGGATCTTCTTTTAATGCTAAGAAAACAAGTAACTTTGATGAAGATCCTGAAATCATTGATAATAATTTTAATAAAATTAGTTTGACAGACAACACAGAATCTCCACCACCAGCTTTGCCTTCTCGCAAGTCAACACAACCAAGTGTCACCGAACCTGAAACTACCAGTGTAATCTCTGATACTTTTTCTCAAGCTAGAAAATGGCAACCATTAAATTCTGATGTTCCTGTCGATTCTGATGCTTTCTTAGTAACAGACAGCGAAGATGAGGAGAACCCTACTCAAGCTGACCAGAGTTCAAAGAAAGTTACTTCTGAGAAGCCGGCTGGTACTGAGTCATGATAATGAATAATGAGTTTAAATCGGTTATTTTAATTTTTTATGTATTATGGAATATATGTGTACCTCACATCCCTAGATTTATTATTGTATGTTTTCGAATTAATGAAATATATTAAACATAATATCATTAGAAATAACTATCCCAAAACTATAAAACTATTTTTTTAAAACTGTGATTAAAGAAATAAAAATCATTAAAAATCCAAACCACATTAAACACCCCATGTAAAGGAAACACGAGAATCAACCATTAATGAATACAAACATGCAAAATGCAAAAAAATAATGTGAAAAAAATACTCTCTATATACGTTGCTCGGCTCTTTGACATATCATTAAATTGAATTTCAGACCATAAAACAACTCCAAAAACATCTGGCTAAAATTTAATAGACAATTAAGGTTAAACTCATTTGGAATTGAATAAACTTAATGTTTTAAATAACAAGTTACCTTCATGTTTGCTATTTTCGAGGTCTTCATTTACATTCTTTAGGCTGGGATGATATCTTGTCCAATCTACCATTGGGCTGTTTATAACCTTATGCGGTTTAGGTAAATCCATTTCATTATTTATTAACTTCATATAGAAGCCCACAAGGGCATCCTTATTGTCGCAGTTGGAGTAGCTTTCTAACATATTGGAGAGTCTAGATATATCATTCTCTATATTATTTTTTGTCTTGTGAAGTAATCTTAAAGAAGATGTAAGTGCAATATAATCCAGATTCTCTGTGAGTCTTCTCAGACGCTCCTGCTTGGAGTTCGGACAATCCTCGATGCCTATGTTTCCCTCATCGTCATAATCATCATTTTTCGGAGTTAACAAAGGTGAACTTTCATATGCTTTTTCACAAGAGAAGTCAAACAGTACAGATTTCGATCTGATTGCAGGTGGACTCGATGGTGAAGCCTCCGAAGGAGACGGAGACCGTTGTTGTTGGGGTTGTTCAGCGATATGACTTTCCTCGTCATCACTTTTATAGAAACTCTTACGCTTGTTCATTTTAGCCTTCTTTCCATGATATCGGTTATTATTTGTTATATCCTCTAATTCATTAACTTTTCTTTTCTGTTGCATCTTCATATCGTTCAAGCTTGCAGCCATCTCTATCCGCATATATTTTTAGATGCTATTATTTATCTCCAACTACAAGACTAATCGAACGATTACACTTAAGAATGTTGTTAAGTGATACACCCAATATGTTTATATAAAACTTGTTATCAAATGTGTTACCAATCTCACCGGTGAAATTTCACACTTCAATCTTGTTTGTTTAGGTATATTCCAGTTAAGGTTACCTTATTTTCTATGATACAATGTCTACTGTAATAAGATATAAATTTCTCCAATTTCTGATATTAGAATAAAAGATTATATAGCAAACTCAGTACTATCCTTATAATGGTGGTGGTGAATAAGTCAAATAATAATTCCTTAATATAATCGTACCTATGAATATCAAGATAAGGGGGGCTCGAATTGAAAGGGTGGCAATTTTGAGTGTCGCAATGGACGTTGGACGCCAAATTCTTAATAAGCAACAGGTAGGGTAATGTCTCTATAGTTGCTCCGGTCATTTAGAACGAGTGGTGGACACCGGAATGTATGCTTTAGGCATAACAAATACTTTAAACGATGCCGTGTTTTGTTCCGGTTGCATGAGATAATGTGTGGTGTGTGGGATGTTGATTACATTCCGAGGGTTTATTGTGGCTGGTGCGTCACTAACAGAAAAGTTCGACAATCCAGTAATAGGGGGTTCCTAAGATATCACCAGGTGCATCAGATGGTGTTTGCAGTCGCATATGGGAAAAGATAAACTAACAGCATAAACAAATACCGGTTGCTGTAGGTTAATGGACTTGTTAATAAGTTTTAGAAAAATTTGCAAATTCTAACCCTAATAGGAAGTAAAGTATTTCCAATTAAGAAGTTCTTCAATTTATTAATTTCATTAATAATCTTACACCAAATATTTATAATAACAAATATTATAGGTAGTCACAAATGAGGAGCAAGAATTAGTCTTATATATTTAAAATTTTTTGGAACCTTCGTGGTTCTTAAATTTTAGATTTTACAGGTTGTTTTATGTATTGGGCCTATTTACAAGTGTATTTTTAGCTATTTTTTTTTCTGTGTAGATCCTCCAATGGAACCTGCATTCTTCTTAGAGTAACCTTCACCTAAGGTTTTGGCATAGGATGTTGCAGATTTAAGGTCATTTTTCATGTCCTGGGATTGGATTTTCCATTTATAGAAAAAACCATGCTTTGCACGTAATTCTTGTCTTTGCTTTTGAACACCTCTATTGATTATTCCAATTTGTTCATCGTATGGTATACCAGCCTCAGCTGCAGCCAATGATTCTTTACCGAATAAGAAATCGAAAACTCTTCCATCAGACCAGAAAAATCCCTTTCTATCCACAATCCAATTTTTATTCTTATCTGCTTCCTTCAATACGAAAAAAAATAACGAATTATCGGCAGTACCATAAAAGCCTTTACCCGTCCATACCCTACTAGTATGCTTACGGACTAGGTTAGAAAGTGGCATTGTTATAACTGGTGTTGGTCTTCCAGGAAGTAATGGATAACTGGTAAATTGGACATGTTCGACTGGGCCAGGTAAATACCACATACGACGAATTAATCTTGTAGGAAAAGTTCCAAAACCATATGCAGCAGCAAACATGACACCACTAAGCATGGAATACTTGATTAATGAAATAAGCCATTCTCTTTTACGTATAGGTTCTGCAAGCTCCAACTCGTTTTCTTCATATTCCTTATTGGATTGGAAAAATGCATATTCTAATAAAACTAGCCCATAAGCCGTAAAAACAACAGCACAACAGAAACATCCCAAAAAGTATAATCTATGTGGTTCTGCTTCGTATATCAATTCTGGCTTTGTCTTATTCTTAAGTATTTGGATAACCTGGCGAAAGGTGTATTTTGGGCCTACTTGAGGAACTCCTGGTCTCGGTAATAACGTTGGAACAATTTCTTTAGTTAGAGGGAATTTAGGAATTCTAGATTTTAAATTATTAGATTGAACTGCTTCACCTGGAATATGTTGTTTCATATGTTTCCATTCACCTTGAGATGGAAGATTATTTTTCAGACGGATATCATCAGGTAAATTGGACTCATATCTAACACCTAAAGAAATTCTACTGATTAATGGTCTGTAGAGAGGAAGGTTGCTCTTAACAAGCCTTAAACTCATCTTTAATGGTAGCTATTTATTGCAGATGCTCAAAATGAAATATATTATAAATCTTTCCAAAATATTACACAAAATCAGATTAACTTTATCTATTGGTGTTCCAGTAATGACTTGATAACCGACTTTTGTTCACGTGATATAATTTCGATATTTGACACCTCGGGGTCTATCAGCTAGGTCGTTACTCAGTTATACTAGGAATGAAATTTCTCCGATATCATATCCAATATACAAAACATATGGTAGCGTATCCATTAAGCAGAAGACTTAATTTGAGACTTCCAATATTATCTTCTATCTCTGTATTATAAACATAGAAGAGTATGTTATCATTTATTCTCAAGAAACATGTAAGTAATTATAAATTCTTACGTCATTTCATTAAACATTGATAATTGATATTTTTGATTAATCTTGATATACTTTTGGAATGGAATTCAAGTAATATACCTAATCAGATATTTCGTAAACCTGTATTTTGTGACTTAATTTCATAGATTTTTAAGAGGTATTCCAAATTGCTTTTAAAAATAAAAACCACTAGGAATGTAGTTTATAAAATGAAGGAAGAACTATGTTATTCTTCGAAATAGTACAATTTATAGGGAGAGCACACTTTAATTCCAACTTTACTTATAAAAAATTCCTCCTAGAATGGAATCTGAAATAAAATTTAAGGTATTAAGTTTAATAATCTACGGCAAGTCCTATAATATATATACAAGCTTCTAGTGGGATTTCATATAATCTAGCATATGTATCCATAATTTAAATATTTAATGACTTATACGCCTATTATATATATTTTCTTTTAGATATTGCGTAACAGTATCATAAATTGACTGGTCGAGTCCTATATATTTGAACCCTAATACGTTCTTAGTAAAGGTGGTGTCAATTTTTAATGGTGTCTCTAAGTTGGTGTTTTCGGGCTCACCAACTGGAAGCTTTGAACGAAGCTCTGGAAATTGCTTTCTGATTGAATTTAGAATGGCTTGCAGGTTCACATTGGTAGCATTAGTGAGGAGTCTTTTACCTATTGCCTGCTCAGAAGTGAAGGCGACGATATGCGCCTTGGCTACATCACGTACGTCAATAAATGAACCAGCAAAACTTGAGACATTATCATTAGGCTTTAAGTTAAGTTGAGATACAACAAAATTTGCAGAAAAGTTCAAAGAGCCTTTAGCATTCTCACCAAAAGCTTGTGGACCAAAGACAAAGACAGGATTGACTACAGTTAAAGAAAAGTTGGGTTTCTCCTCCCTAACAAAGTCCCAAGCTGCTTTTTCAGCAAAGGTCTTAGATCCAGCATACGCATGTCTTTTACTCTTTAGAGCTTCTTCATAAGTGATATATGTCCAAGCTTCTTCGGTTACCGTACCATTTGTAATTGCTCTAGGACTGGCACCCGAATTAACAGCAACGTAAGAGGAAGTAACAACCACTCTCTTTATTTGTGGTGCATTGTTCTTAATCGCCTTCAAAACACTCTTAGTTCCCGTTATTGCGGGGAGTAATAACCCTTTCTCGAAGTCATCCCCATCATAATCCACAGGGGATGCAGTGTGAAGAAAAATTGAAACCTCTGGGTGTTTCCTTAAAGGCTCGTCAAACACTCCATCCTTCACTAAGTCTTCTACTATTTCGAATTGGAAGTTATCTGAATATAAATTCTTTTTCAATCTTTCACCTTTTTCAGCCGACCTTACGGAGCCGATAACCTTGTAGTTAGATTTAATTAATTGCATTATTATGTGTTGAGCAATGAACCCTGTTGCTCCTGATACAAATACAGTTTCACTCATAGTTCAACTTATGAATAACATTTATTATTCAATGTTATTGCTGGAATTTAATTTTTGAACGAAATTTCACTGTCAAATAACGCAATTGTTATCTCCGAATTACTAATTATAGCGATCAACAGAGCTTGCAATAGAATAGCCCACAACCACGCAGCAAACTAATGCACTATAAACTCCGGTTCGTTAATATTATACACTATAATACAAATATAGATTGAATCTATTATATATTCAAAGTCTCTACATTTTATTAGATATTAAATTTTATTGAATTGAAAAATTAAATTGTCAGCTTTATTAATTAAGCTCACATCATCAATTAAAATGTATACTATTACTGTTATATGTTATTTTGAATTACAAGTTGTTATATTTTTAAATGGCACCGTGGAAGATTTTATCGGATTTACAGACTAATTGCGTAAAGCCAGCGTTATATCCGAGAGACATTATCAATCACAAAAGTGTCTAAAATTAAGAAAGTTACTTAGTTTGAATATTTTATACTGATCACATATGATACGAAGACGTCATGAGTGCATCTGTGCAGTATGAGCTCAGACTTCTCTGCTATAGATTCTTACGTTGTTTTTAACTTCTCCTAGAATTTGTCTTCTTATGAAACCTTGTAATATTACAATATCACTATGAAGTCAATTACTGTCTGTATTTTATATAAGTTACAAATATTATATTCATTAAAATTTGGTGAATAAGAAGAAAAAAATAGAAAAAGTAGTGAATAATCTTCCATGATTCTTATATTATAATATAATAACTAATAATTTCTTTCATTTATTGGTACTAGATTCAAAAACATATAATTTAATTTTTAGGTTGTGGATTAACATATGGAATAAATTTCGAAAAAGAGATTTACCTAATTGGGAAGCTAGTATTAAACAACTTACTGAAGGTCGCCAAAAGATTAGAGACGAAATAAAAAAAATAATTTGTTTTAATGAAAATAAAGACCCTTCATCGGATTGAAAAAAAGCTCAATACCTTGGCTCAAGTGAAGAAATGAATCATTGCTAGTAAAGAGTAAATTAGGAAATACGTTATTCCTAATGAATTAGCTCTAGAATCTTCAATAACTGAAATACTAGATATAGATTGGATAATTGAACTAGAGCCTTTCGTGACGGAAGATGTTGTGGTTCCAGCTTTAGTTGTGGTTTCTACCTCGGGTGGTGGTACACCTATATCAGGTTGAGGATTTTGTGGCTCTTGCTGACTGACAATTGGACAGTAGGTCATGTAAACAGTCGTTTGGCCATTCCAAGTCTCAGTAGTTAGTGTTGGTGTTCCTGGTAAACTAGTTAAAGAACACTTGTTGTCTGAACAAGATGTAATAGTGATAATCTTGGTAGATTTAAACTTTTCGGTTTCTATTGGACAATAGGTTGTATAGGTTGTAGTTGTACCGTCTTTTGTTTCTGTGGTAAGTGTGGGGGTTCCTGAAACCTTAGTAGTTGAGCATTTGTTGTTGGAACAATGTGTAATAGTGATAATTGTAGTTGTAGGCTTAGATGTTGTTATAGTAGAAGTTGTTCTATTTTTGGAAGTAATTGGAAATAGAGTAGTGAAAATATTAGATTCGGTCGTTAATGTTCCAACTGAATCAGTTGTAACAATAACAGATGCACCTTCAGTAACCGACACTCCATTAGTTAAAGTAGTTGGGAAGTATGTAGTATATGTAGTGAATGAGATAGATGTTGGGGTGATGATAGTAGAGAAAATGTGGGACTCAGTAGTTAAACTGCCTTCAGAGTTCAAAAAAACATGTAGAGCAGCCCCTTCAGTAACCGAAACTCCATTAATTAAAGAAGTTGGGAAGTAGGTTGTGTATGACTGTTGGAAATAAGTACGAGTTCCAGAAGAATCGCTCTCAATGTCGTCTGTTGCTTGAAATTCTGTGGTCAAGGGAATTATTGTAGCATCAGGTGATATATTTGACTGTACTGTGATCAGAGACGTTTCCTCTTCAGGCAAAGAAGTTGGTGAAAATGCCTCGTACGTTGGCATAGGTGTCGCATATACTGGACATTGTTCCACGTCATATGTTGGAGAAGCAGTATTTGTGGAACCACCTTTAATGTAGAGATCAACAGACAATACAACATCACAAGGTAGTTCTTCACCGGTAAGAGTTCTCAAATAATCAATAAACTGCTGGATTTCAGCTTGCGAAACTGATCTTTTAGATAAAGAAGAGTCCCATGATTCTGCAAATACGCGTAAAAGACTAACACCACCAGTAGCATATATCAAATTCGCAGAAGCATGAAGTATACCACCGTACCCAACAGCATTTATATCACTATAAAACCTTTCGCCATCTACTTCAACAAAAAAAATCTCAGCAGAATATTTCCTAGCAGAAATATACGAAATTAGAGGAGATAATCCAAGTAGGATTGGGAATGGACAAACCCATTAGCCAAGTCAACTATTGCCACTGGTAGACCATCAACCTTACAAACACCATATGTTCCTGATGGTAATGAAACGGTGTCTGTATAGGAAGCGGATTCTTCCCCAGGTGTGGTAGAAATTGCTTTGCAACTTAATGCGAAAAGAGAAATAACAAATGTAACAATGAACTTCGTTTTATTTCTTATATGTTGAGTACTATAAACTTGTACGTCCTTCTTGATATTTATACTCAGATTTTACCATTTACCCCAGCTTTAATATCATGTTTTAATCACTTCTCCATCCAATTCTTTAATAAATATTCCAAATAAGACTGTTGCGTTATTCTCATGCATGATCTGAGATTTGATATACTTTTCCACATAAACAATAAAATGAGTAAAAATAGATTTTATTTGCTCGTTTTTCTGAGGCTTGTGTCCATAGCTATACTGGATTTCATTCGTATAATGTACTGCTGATATTAGGGACTTCTGGGTATCTAAAAACAAAGGAAACACAATATCTAGTAAATGAAATTAAATCCCATCTTAAATTCTACACAATCAGCTTATTTTTCTAAATTTAGTTAGATAGCAGGTACACACTCTAGTTTTACCTGGATTAAAAAATATCTGTTTCGTAATTAAGGTGAGCTACAGCAGCCAAGACTAATACGATGATAGTATCATATATTAATCTTTGTGTCACAAATTGTAGTTGCACAAATAAAATCATGAACTTCACGTTAGATGAGGTTATATCATATTCTCAACCTAGATTATAATTGAATTATAATAGATCATGATATTACTTCTTTTAACTCATAAATATGTATGTAGAAGAATGGATTTGTTTAGTAACCAGTAACATTATAATTCGGAGAATAAAAAGAGCATCACGTATTTCTGAGACATGCCAATACAAGCTCATTTAAGTTGATTCTAGATTTTCCTAATACTTCCCACATCAATCATAACTAATTCAGCCGTACACAAATGGTATATTTATTATAGTAATCAATTGGAGCATTTAAAATGATATTTTTTCTACTGGGCAATGGAAGATTCACACAAAACTTGGCGTACCAAGCATAACTTAGATTTTTTATAAATAGAAAAAGACTATATCACAAATGATAGGATTAACTTAATTTTGGTTACTTAATTGAGCTATATCATAATCTAATTCATTTTTCTATCTCAGTCTCAAATGAAATAATTCCATAATCTTTTTGGAATTAAGTGAAGAAAAGATTATGATATAAAGTTAAAACGGAATTACATCATAAGTTAAACCTAAAGTTGCTGCATGGTAACAGGGATAAGGAAGATTTTAATATGACTGCACACTTAGCAAGTAGTTGAACCATCTATTGAGGGGATCATTGCAATCAATGCGGAAATAATATCATTTAGGGTATTTTTATAACTATATAAAATAACATTTTAAATAACCTAAGTGCTTCTTATCATATGTCCTAGTCGTGTGATATTTTCTGCTTGATACCTAGTAGTTTTTTGATACTGTAAGTGGTAATCTGTTTTTCAGAAGGAAGAAGAAGAATCACACCCTCGGAACAATAACTAGCGGAAAGTTAATGGATATTAATTTCTTTACTAATAACGGTATCTGAGAGAATGACTACTTGTACTAACTTTAGGCAGACAGTCGTAAATAAAAGAGTTCCTGAAAGGTTACGAAGCACCTATATTAATCAAAGAGGGTTGTTCTTACAATGGGTAAAACTAATACGAACTAACTTATTGACGTGTTTAGATTGGACATAATATATCATTTGAACGACAATATCGTCAATTTTTGAGTGAACTATAGAATGGACAAAGATTCTGGCATATTGCTAAAATTAAAATCAAATCGGTCAAAACATAGATTTCCTTAAGTGATATATTATATACAGTATATATACATAAATGGTCATTTTGCGACACTTCATGTGGAATTGTTGCAAAATCATCATTGCCTGATTAGGAAAAAGTTAAGAAAAATATCATGGATTATGTATGTGGTTCAATTAAGATAATTTACTGTATATAAAGCATTAAACACACTAAAATTAATTCTACTTCATGCCATACCTAAGAAACAAAATATATTGATTTTTCATCCAAAAAGCTAAGCTCTCGTTGCAAGAGGTTGATTATAACGTGATGTAAGTTGATAAGAAAAAAATGAAATTGAGCAACCAAGAAACCGACATTTAATCAATAATAATAACAAGAAACATAATGACATATAGGCCTCAATAATAATATCACTCTATAACATAAATGAAGTAGGGTTATTACTTCAAGATATGTGTGATATCAATTTAAGAAAATAATGAGTATGAAGTATTTCTAATAAATAAAAACAGACATAAACAAAATCTTTACGTGGTAATATCTTAAACAATTTTCTACACTATACTTGAATTAACAATATTAATTATATTAGTTATGAAAGAATATAACAGAAACTAAGTTTGTGATCTAAATATACAAAAGAACCATTTTTCTTTTAGCGAAATAGTATAAGTTGGGTAAAATTATGCAAGAAAACTTAAAGCGAAAGTATAAAGTTCAAATCATACTAAGAATGGAACCAAAGCCAATAATGAGTACATGAATAAATATCCTGATTTAACCATACCTGCACCGTTTTCATTAACTGATGCAGTAGGTGCGACTTCAGAAGGAGCAACTGCAGAAGGAGAACCACCTTGAGTAGAGGTAGTAACGAATGTAGTAGCTTCTTCTGGAGCACCTGGAACATTAGTTGGTTGAGTTTCTTCAGTAACAGTAGTCTTACCTGGTGCATTAGTAACTGGGGCATAAGAAGTGTAAATTGAAGTTTGACCATTCTTAGTTTCAGTATAAACTGTTGGAACAGCTGGAATAGTTGCTACAGAGCACTTGTTGTCTGAGCATTGAGTAAGAGTAATAGTCTTAGTCAATTCTGTCTCAACTGGACAGTAAGTAGTGTAAACAGTTGTTTGGCCATTCTTAGTCTCAGTTGTAAGAGTTGGGGTTGCTGGAACAGTAGTTTCAGAACACTTGTTTTCAGAACAATGAGTAACGGTTATAATCTTCGTAGATTCATGAGTTTCTGTTTCAATTGGACAGTAAGTAGTGTAAACAGTAGTTTGACCGTTCTTAGTTTCGGTGGTAAGAGTTGGGGTTCCTGGAACAGTAGTTTCACTGCACTTGTTGTCGGAGCAAGAAGTAATAGTGATAATTTTTGTTGATGTTTGAGTTTCAGTAGAAGTACCAGTTGGAGCTCCAGTTGGCTTTCCAGTGGCAGTGCATGCAGAATCGTAAGTAGCAGTAGCAGTAGTAGTTGGTTCATCAGCCTTGTGGAGTTCAACAGATAATATTACATTACATGGAAGATCTTTACCTGCAAGAGTCTTTAAGTAAGTAATGAATTCTTGAATTTCAGCATCAGTTGCTCTCTTTCTCTTTGAAGAGGAGGATTCGGCAAGAACTTGTTCAAGATTAACACCATCGGTACCATAAACTAAGCTGGCTGCAATATCAATAGTTAATCCTTCGTTAGCAATATCAGTGAAGTACTTAGTACCAGCAATTCCAGCGTAATAAAATTCAGCATAGTAATCATTAGAAGAGGTGTATTCAAATTCAGCAGCTAAACCAACTGGAAGTCTGAAAGAACAGGTACCAGTTGCTAAATCGACAATATCAACAACGACATCATTAACCTTACAGTCAGCTAAACCGGAAGGAGATGTGGAAGAACCAGATGGAGATGATCCAGATCCAGATGGGGAAGAACCAGATGGAGATGATCCAGATCCAGATGGGGAAGAACCAGTTGGGGAACCACTTTCAGAACCAGATGGAGATGATCCAGATGGAGATGATCCAGAACCAGATGGAGCACCAGTTGGGGAACCACTTTCAGAACCAGATGGGGAAGATCCAGATGGAGATGATCCAGATCCAGATGGGGAAGATCCAGTTGGGGAACCACTTTCAGAACCAGATGGAGATGATCCAGATGGAGAACCGCTTGCAGATCCAGATGGGGAAGATCCAGATGGAGATGATCCAGAACCAGATGGAGCACCAGTTGGGGAACCACTTTCAGAACCAGATGGGGAAGATCCAGATGGAGATGATCCAGATCCAGATGGGGAAGATCCAGTTGGGGAACCACTTTCAGAACCAGATGGAGATGATCCAGATGGAGAACCGCTTGCAGATCCAGATGGGGAAGATCCAGATGGAGATGATCCAGAACCAGATGGAGCACCAGTTGGGGAACCACTTTCAGAACCAGATGGAGATGATCCAGATCCAGATGTGGAAGAACCAGATGGGGAGGAACCAGAACCAGATGGAGCACCAGTTGGGGAACCACTTTCAGAACCAGATGGAGATGATCCAGATCCAGATGTGGAAGAACCAGATGGGGAGGAACCAGAACCAGATGGAGCACCAGTTGGGGAACCACTTTCAGAACCAGATGGAGATGATCCAGATCCAGATGTGGAAGAACCAGATGGGGAGGAACCAGAACCAGATGGAGCACCAGTTGGGGAACCACTTTCAGAACCAGATGGAGATGATCCAGATCCAGATGTGGAAGAACCAGATGGGGAGGAACCAGAACCAGATGGAGCACCAGTTGGGGAACCACTTTCAGAACCAGATGGAGATGATCCAGATCCAGATGTGGAAGAACCAGATGGGGAGGAACCAGAACCAGATGGAGCACCAGTTGGGGAACCACTTTCAGAACCAGATGGAGATGATCCAGATCCAGATGTGGAAGAACCAGATGGGGAGGAACCAGAACCAGATGGAGCACCAGTTGGGGAACCACTTTCAGAACCAGATGGGGAACCAGATGGACTAGCAGAGGCAGAACTTGAAGGTTCTGTACCGGTTGTTGGGATAGTTGGGATTGTTACGGTTTGACAAATCGAACAAGCTGAAGGAACCAGTTGAGTTGGAACTTCTCCCCCATATTTAATATTAGTTCCATCGACTGTAAACAAAGAACTATCATAATTACCATTAAGCTTGAAATTTGAACTCATAAGAGTAATAGAACCTGGAAGAAGAGGAATGAGCGTCTTGGCGACATTCATAACAGCTGGTAAAACATTGATATCAACAGTTAATACTTGAGTACCAGAGTTGTAGCTAAGTACTGGACCAAGGATAACGTTTCCTACAAGTCCACTTACTAATTTTAAGACAGTACTTAAAAGTGGACCAAGTAATGGAATATTATTAAGTCCTTGAATAGCACCAAGACCTAAAATTTGAAGTGAGTTACCACCACCAAATCCGTAAAGGTTATAAGTAGGAGCATTACCTATGTCAATAACACCATCAACACCTACACTCAAACTTCCAAGACCAATTTGAAGGTTAGAGTTTGCATCTGCAAGATAAATATCATTATCAAGACCGATAACTCCAGTAGCAAGATCGAGTAATGAGTTAATAGATCCACCATTCAAAACTGTCAAACAACCATTACCTGAAACAGATAAAAGTTGAGTGTATGCAGTACTATCGAAACAAATTGATCCATCGTTTGTAGCTTCAAGAACAGATCCACTTAATAATCCACCAATATTAGCAGAATTAATAAGTGCAGTACCAACTAAGCTGTTAGATTGTTTCATGTAAATTAAACCGTCATTCTCCCATCCATTCACACCTACTAATTCGAAGACAGAGGCAACACCACCTTGAGATTCGAAATAAATTTTACCATCGGCACCATTTTTAAAATCACCGAGTGCTGTGGTTAACCCTAAAACAGTTGCGAGATTATTAGTATCTGAACTAAAAACAATGGTGCCTTCGTTATCAATATCACCAGCGGCCACAGCTGCTGAAACGGCTGCAACACCATCATCATACTTAAAATAAAATCCACCATTGTTAGTAATGCTTCCAAGACCAACATTAGCTGAAAGAAGAGCATTAATTATTGTAAGATATGCGTCAGAGTTAATAGTTAAATCACCTGTAAGTCCTAAATTGATTGCACCATCTTGAACTGTTGGTTCAGAGATGGTTAAACCAGACACAGAACTTGCTAAAGCAACTAAAGTCCTAACTAAAGAAGTAGACTTCATATCTTTATTATATTGATGATCTAAAAAACTTAAGAATAAAAAGAAGAATCTTAGATATATTTATATTCATCTTTTCAATATCCTAAATCTGGTTATATATTATTCCAGCCAAGAAATAACAATTATGGTAATTGAATAGCCTAATTGAACAATTTTTGAACCTTTGGTTATGTATCTGCTCTCGATAAATCGTAGGTTACTGAACAATAGTCTAAATTTCATTGAAACTTAACCCGAGAATGGTTAGTGCCACAATTATATGCATGTGCACTGCGCTTTTCCCTGCCTACATGACGCATAATTCCAATAGGGCGTCTTAATGTTTGTCTTTTCTCACAATAAAACAAGTGATCCCCGCTAAAGCAAAATTTTATTTTAAATTATAATTAAAGATTGTAGAAGTAGAGACAAACGTTTCAAACGTTTAAAACAATAGGCTCACTCTGGCAGCTATTTATATCACCTTTGCTAAACAATATTCCCACTGGTTCTTCTCTTCTCTTCCTGAACTATAAACTTAACTCCTTTCGGTTTTAAGAGTAATCACTGCATCATTAGGGGTCTCTTGCACATATTTCTGAAGTATCTCTAGTTAAGGTTTTCTTGGAATTTTTTACGAAGTGATCCAAGAAATTCCCGTTTCCGCAAATTTGGTTTAAGTGACGCATCTTGTTGTTTAACCAATATGAATATTTTATAAATTTATATACCGTACTGAATGGGGCGCCTCCATTGGAGACCCATTGTGCTATTTTTAATAACACTAACCAAGCTAAAGCACCATTGTTGGGAAATGGGCGATAATTTAAGCAAAATCCATTCCTTTCTGGATTAAAATATTCCAAACAAGAAACATTACCAAGAAAAGGACGGTTCCATCTTTCGTTGCTCTAATGGCACAAAAAAAGTAGAGCTTCAATTGACCCAGGTAGAGGAACTCTTTTTTGGGGGAATATCCGAATGTAGATAGGAACTAACTATTTTCATCTCTCCATTGCCAACGTGCTGAGCTATAAGATTAACTTGGAAAAAATATATATACAATGTTCTTCTTGGCTAAGCAGCCTGGTGAAATTTAATATGCAAAAATATATTGATTGGATATACGAAATTAAACTGAATACAGTTAAAGACCCGAATATTGAAATTATATAAGACGATAATTGGAATTAGAATAGCAAATTTTGATAAAATTTTGCAGTTTATTAGGAACCACATTATAACAACACATTATAACATGCAGTAATTCGCTAAACGAAAGTTATCATATTAGTATTTTGTAACATAAAATACTTGATAAGGTAAATGAGTTCAAAAGAGACTCAAATGAGGATTGGAACTAAAGCTAATAAGGAGTAGATGAAGAAATAGCCTGATTTCAAAGTGCCAGCACCGGATCCTGCGACGTTGACAGTTGCAGGTGAAGTGGCTGCGGAGCCAGACAGTGTAGTAACAAGAGTAGTTGCTGGATTGTTTGCTGCTGGGTTGGTTGTATGACCGGCAACTTCTGGGTTAGAAGTTAAGGTTTTAACAAGAGTGCTGCCGTTTTCAACGACAGTGGTTACTTGTTCTCCTGATTCAGAAACTGGGATATAGGTTGTATATATACTTGTTTGACCATTCTTCGTTTGCGAGATAACAGTAGGAGTAGCTGGCACTGCAATCGTAGAGCATTTTTCTTCAGAACATGAAGTGACAGTGATCAACTTCGTTGATTGACTATTTTCATTAGTTAATGGACAGTAGGTTGTGAAGACGGTTGTTACTCCATTCAGTACTTGGGTAGTAAGAACTGGAGTTGCTGGTACAGTGGCTTTAGTACACTTATGGTCGGAACATGAAGTTATTGTGATCAAAGTAGTAGACAAATCAGTTTTGGTTACAGCACCACTTGAGAATTGAGTAGTGAAAACATTAGTTTCAGTAGCCAAAGATCCTTCAGAGTTAGTAGTAACAATAACAGAAGCACCTTCAGTAACAGATTCACCGTT
>JAKVQU010000169.1:0-18757 GCA_030462985.1 Schwanniomyces sp. yHRVM31
GGGGAATTGAACCCCGGTCTACCATGCGACAAACGGTAATTCTAGCCACTAAACTATCACGGACTTTTTTGTTTTAAACGTTCTTGTCAAACATACATCATTAGCATTAACTAACGCTTATACCGTTCATTTTTTTGACTAAGCAATCTAGACGATGAGCTGAGTCATAAGTTAGCTAATCCATTGGTCAGTTCATCTTTGTAATGCCGTAGGTATCATATATCCTCGATGTCATAAATTATTCTCTTTTACTTTTTAAGAGCTTCATTCTTTTGAATCAATATCGCTGTGTGTTTTAGAGTCAGGTGATATTGGTCGGATGAAGTAAAAATGCATTTACCATATAATGTCGTTTTAAAAGTCATATGTTTTCTCGGATATATTATCCTGAGGTCTACATATCTACTACAAGAGAAAAACTTGGAAATATAAGATATAACAAGAAAAAAATATATTTGACTAATAAATTCCGATACCGGGAGTCGAACCCGGGTCTGCTCGGTGAAAGCGAACCGTGCTAGCCGTTACACTATATCGGATACTATTTATAGCTTTAATTCAGATTTTGATAACTACAGCTTTTATAACATAGAATCTTATAGAATCTTGTCGTTATATTATGGTAAAGCTGTTTATTAAATACTTCTTAATAAACAATTATGTATAATTACGGCTTTTATTTTTATTTTCGCTCGGATAATGTGTATCACGTGTATGACATTAATGGGTCACTAATTTAACTCAAAATTCTTCTTCACATGACTGATTATTGTTGGGATAAGTTTCTTTTTATTACCAGTCTATATCAAAATAGCATTAGATGAATGTAATAGATAAGTAAAAGTCAACATATTGTCGTTATAGTAGGCTAAGGAACTTCCATATTCATACAAAGGATGTGTATTTATTAAATTTTGTTAGATATTCATCCGATTGTCATTATCAGTCACCTGCCTGTAGATAAGGGTTACATAACCGGCTCACAATCTTATTTATGGTCAGCATTCCTCACCTCTTATATGCTCATTTGTTTACTTTCTTCATAATTAGTACATGAAAAACTATTACATTAAACAATATAGAGATGTCAAATCAATATATATATAACAGTTATCTGCAATATTCGCCAGTGATTAACAATTCAAGCTTAAATGGAAATTCCCCAACTTTGAATAATGTCAGTTATTTAACACCTCCAGATTCTGCAGGGTCTAGCTATTCATTTCATACACCAAGGTTAAGATACTATCTCTCAAAGTCTTTTGATGCTGAAGATGATTTGGAGTTCTGTCCTGATATCCCTGAATTATACTCACACAACAGTCCTACAGTAAAAAAATTTAATCCTTATACAGCAAGTGTGTTTTCTCCAAATCAAGAATCATCAAACATTAAACTGCCGGATTCTCCTTCTGGTTCTTCAAAAAGTCATCTACCAAGAGTAAATACACCTAGACTAAAGAAACCCTTGGAAATTGTCAACCCTCAAACAAAGATGAGAATAAGTTCTCCTTCTCTCTGTAATAAATGATGCATTATTTAGATTATATCAACTGCTGGTTATGTATGGTATATACTTCTTCCTTTAGAGTTTAATTGGGTTCTCATAGTGACTATTTTACTTAAGTTATTTACGAATCCTCTATATTACTTTTAGGAAATTTTTACGGTTTATATGAAGTTACGTATTTCAATGGTTTAAAACAACCAAATATATAAAAAAACGAATTGTAGAATAGTTTCGATTACTAAATTAGTAATTGTAAATTATGTTTTTTATTTCATTCAAATAATCCTTTCGATCGCGAACATTGGTGGAATTTATTTCCCTTTACATTTTACAATATTCGATTATGTGCACACAGGTATAGCCAGGAATATAATCACATCCAATGTAATATACGGTTGTTGTTTAAACTGTTTATCCTGGAGGCTATGCATTTAAATTATAATTCATCTGGCATTATAAGGTTTATCTAAGACTAGATCTTAAATCTAAAAGATTCAAAGCAGTTTGATAAAATACTCAAAGTGCATTGACTCCGTTATAATCTTCTCATATCTAGTATCTAATTTACCTTGTTAAGCAAATGTTGACAAACAATCTTATGTAGTTTAATTGGACGTTAATTTTGGTATTCCTCCTTGATAAGATCTAATCTCATTTGATCCGACTTACCAAATTGGGAACATCTGCTACAACTTCTATAATAGGAAGTTGTAGCAGAAGAGAAATATCCGCCAGATCTTGTCAAAAATAATATATATATACTGTTGGAAATTTTGTTTTTTCAAAATTCTTTTAAATAACAATATTATATACATTGAAATGGCACCTTCTATCCACCCATTTGATTCTGTAAAAGATTACGAAGTTAGATTAGCTTCTAAGCTTGTAAAAGATGCTCATCCAGCTACCGCAAATGTTCACTTTACCCAAATTGATAAGGTCGATCCTCCTAAGAAGGATATGATTAGATATTTAGAAGCTGAAAAGCATGGTGGACAACTCCCTCAAATTTCTAGAGTTTTATACTGTTATTACTATACTAATGAATTGACCTTTAATAAGGCTTTAGTCAACGTAACTGCTGGTCATGTTATTACTAAAACACCATTACCGGAAGGTGTTGTTGGTCCATTTTTACCTGAAGATATGTCCATGTGGGAAGAGGTGTGTAATGAACACCCTCTCATTAAAGCTGAAGTAGAAAAGTTGAAATTACCACCAGGATACAAAGTGAGAAATGACCCATGGATTTATGCTACAGATGACCCTAATGAAAAGAGACCATTAGTTCAGTTTTTTATGTATGTTGCAGCTGGCAATGGACATTCCGAATCTAATCACTATTCCTTACCTTTAAAATTTTCCCCAGTATTTGAAGCTTATACTATGAAATTTGTTAGAATTGATTACTTGCCAGGTGGTTACGATTCAACCATAACTCCAACATTGCCATGGCAAGAAGTTCCAGCAGTTGAATATCATCCAGATTTAAATAATGTTGCTATCGATAGAGTTGTTAAGCCATTGTTAATTACCCAACCTGAGGGTCCTTCGTTTACAGTTAATGGCTCAAAAGTTACGTGGCAAGGATGGGAATTTAGAGTCTCTACAAGTTCTAGAGAAGGTTTTGCTATCTATGATGTAAGCTTCAAGGGAAGACAGGTACTTTATCGTCTTTCTTTAAGTGAAATGACAGTTCCGTATGGTGACCCCCGTGCTCCATACCACAGAAAACAGGCTTTTGACCTAGGTGATGTTGGTTTTGGTGCTTCAGCTAATACTTTAGGTTTAGGTTGTGACTGTTTAGGTGTTATTAAATACTTAGATGGTATTGGAATTCATGGCAATGGTGAGCCTTATGTTATTCCAAATACAGTATGTATGCATGAACAAGATAATGGTATTTTATATAAGCATGTGAACTACAGAACTGGGGCTCCCGTTGTGGCAAGAAAGAGAGAATTTGTTGTTCAGACAGTAGCTACGGTCGCTAATTACGAATACGTAATCAATATTAAGTTCACTAATGATGGTACTATTGATATTGAAACTAGAGCTACTGGAATTCTTTCTACAATGCCTATTGATGAAAATGTAACAGTTCCGTGGGGTACTGTCGTGGGCCCTAATGTTATGGCTGCTTACCATCAACACATATTATCTTTTAGAATTGATCCAGCAGTCGATGGTCACAAGAATACTGTCGTTTACGATGATGTTGTACCATTACCTCAAAATAAGGAAAATCCATATGGAACTGGTTTCATTAGTGAAAGAACTTTTGTTGAAAAAGCCGGGCATATTGAACAATCTCCTTTCACTAATAGAACTTGTAAGATTATCAATGAAAATAAGATCAACCCTGTTTCTAGGTCTCCTGTTGGTTACAAGGTCATGATTCCAGCAAGGCAGATGATTGTTGCTTCCCCAGAATCTTATAATGTCAAGAGAGCTAAATTCTCTACAAAACAGATATGGGTTACAAAATACAGAGATCATGAATTATTCGCTGCCGGTGAGTTTACTAATCAATCACACGAGGACACTGGTATTGGTAAATGGGCTAATGGTATTGATAATGTCAGAAATGATGATCTCGTTGTTTGGGCCACTTTAGGTTTTACTCATATTCCTAGAGTCGAAGATTTTCCTGTCATGCCTGTTGAAACTCACAATATTCATCTTGCTCCATTCAATTTCTTTGACAAGAATCCTGCTTTGGATCTTCCACAATCTAATAATAACTTCAATAAGTCGACTTTATTTCAGGGTAAAACTGAAGAAGGCTCATGTTGCAAAACAAAAATTTAAATTATGTTAAATCATGTTAAATAGAACTCCCATAAATATATACTAAAACAATATAATAAAAGATTTAATGCAGAACTATATATTAAAGATTAATATAATAAACTATGTATAGATTTATGAGGTTTCATAAAAAAAAAATATTTCTAGTGCCTAAGAAACAATATAAGAATTATTTACAATTAAATTAAAAAATTTTATATTTTCATAAAAATTACAAATTCATTAAGAAGAGATTTATTAAATCGAATTATAATATAACTGTTATCATATGACTAAAAAGGATTGCTCTTAATGGATGCAAGAAAGATGTTTATATTTTGATTGCTCAAGTAAGCTATTCCAATTATTACATAATAAATCCACTTATCCTTTTAAATTGATTATTCTTAAATTAGGGTTATTTTTTAATTAATTGACTCATATGTTACTTATTACATTGGACAATATAAAGCGTAAATTTTTAGAAGCTTGTTAAAGTTATTATTCGTATTCCAGCTTATATAAAATCCGGGGATAACATAAGACTTTTATGTGGTAAAATCATTCCACTAATATCACGTGATATAATGAAATGAATATAAATTATCTTAAACTTGAAATCTGCCTGAGAGAAAAGGAGCCTGGCTAGCTCAATGGCTAGAGCGTTTGACTTTTAAAAACATCAGTTCTTAAGGGTGATCAAAAGGTTGCGGGTTCGACCCCCGCGTCGGGCTTTCTACTAACCGCCTGGTTAGCTCAATCGGTAGAGCGTTTGACTCTTATAAAAAGAGTAGCGATCAAAAGGCTGCGGGTTCGACCCCCGCATCGGGCTGTTATTTTTTTAAAAATTATTTTTCTGTAAGAAAACATATGTAGTTCGAGAGTTTAATTCAAGCAAATCGAGATTAATTAATGATTTAAAGGTTCAATTCTAATTATGGGAGGGATAAATTATTCTTCTCATCCTGTTATTGTCTCTTTTGAAGATATATGTAACGGTATAAGTGATGATTTGCTTAACAGCGCTTTTGGTCCAGATTCTTTAGGTATAATTGTAGTTAAGGACCTTCCTTCAAAATTCAAGGAATTAAGAGCTAAAGTTTTGACAGCTGCATCTATTTTATCTAATTTACCTGTACCAGAATTATGTAAATTAGAATCAGAAGAATCCATGTGGTTATCTGGATGGTCTTGCGGAAAGGAGATTCTATCTTCATCAGGCACACCTGATGAAAGCAAAGGATCTTTCTATATAAATTGTGCCTTTCACAAAAATCCACTATTAGAAGGTCCTATCCAGGAATTAGCTAATAAATTTCAAAATTTTAAGACTTACACTACTCCAAATATATGGCCATCGTCGAAACATATAGGTTTAGAAAATTTCGAATCAGATTGCAAGAATTTATGCAATTTCATTATTGACGTCGCTGAAGTAGTTGCTTCGAATTGTGACAAATATATATCTAAGCAATTTTCTGAATATGAAGACGGATTCTTAGAACGAATTGTGAAAAATTCAACATGCACAAAAGCCAGGTTATTACATTATTATCCTCTAAACGAGAAATCTAAGAGTGAAGATGATTGGTGTGGACAGCATGTAGACCACTCATGTATTACAGGTTTAGTCTCCGCATTATACTTAAACGAATCGGAAGGTTTGACTTCAGCATTAGAATCCTCTCCAGATCCAATGGCAGGCTTATACATTTATAATAGACATGGTGAGACAGTGCAAGTTCATATTCCAAGTGATTGCTTAGCTTTCCAATCTGGTTCTGCTTTAGAGGCGGTTTCAAAGGGGAAATTTAAAGCAGTACCTCATTATGTGAAAGGATCGTCAGAGCCAAATATAGCTAGGAATACCTTAGCTGTCTTTTGCCAACCAGATCTTGACGAAAAAATTACTAATCATGAAAATTTTGCTCAATTTGCTGAAAGGGTAGTAAGAGGAAATCATTGATATAGAGAGGATATAATATACAGATATATGTAATTTATAAGTAAAGGAATAGTATCTATATAGGTAGCGCACATTTTGAAAAATAAAAATCTAAAATTTACCTTATATTTGATACATACATTATGGAAATTGATGAGTTACCAGTGATCAATGACCATGTGCAGTTAGAAGTCGAAAAAGGAAGAATCCCTACTATTGATGAAGATGTGAGAATAGAATTAAGAAAACTTGGGGAGCCTATTACGTACTTTGGAGAAGGCAAAGCAGAAAGAAGAGCAAGATTAATAAAATTAGTATCCGAAAGACCACACACCAATTTCCAAAATGCATATATCGAAGAAGGTATACAAAATTATATAAGTGAAGACAACGAAGAAGAAGAAGAGGAAGAAGATTTTTATACACCTGGAACAAATGAATTATTAGCGACTCGTAAATGGATACTTGATTTTTCATTGAAGAAAGCATCCCGTAGAGTGCAAACACATCAAAAGAAATCGCATATAGATTTCATAAAAGTCTTAAAACATCGCCGTAATGTGAATAAAGTTTTATCAAATTATGAATTACTAGGAACACAAATGATCCCAGACAATACAAGGGCTTTATCCGCAATACGATATTCAAGAGACAGTAGTTTAATGGCATGTGGATCTTGGGATGGGTCATTACATATCTTAGGGTCGTCAGACTTGAGTACAAAATTCAGTCTGAGACCAGGATATCACACGGAGAAAGTCAGTGCGATTGACTGGGATACTTACACGGAGAGCAACTTTTTAATATCTGGAGGTAACGAAGGCAATATAAATCTATGGAAGATAAATGATGACAATGATGATACTAAATTACTTCCTGAATTTACGATAAATAGTGCTCATAAATCTCGGATAACCAAATCATTATTTCATCCATCAGGCAAGTTAATTGCATCTACTTCGTTTGACCAAAAATGGAAACTCTGGGATATAGAAAAGCCACATATAGAGATATTGGACCAAGAAGGTCATTCTAGAGAAGTATTTTCTGGGTCTTTTCACCCCGATGGGGGACTTTTTGCAACTGGTGGGCTCGATGGTATATGTCGAATTTGGGATTTAAGATCAGGAAGGTCCATTTCTGCATTGCAAGGCCATGCAAAGGGTATATACAGTCTTGACTGGTCTCCAAACGGTATTCATCTTGTTACAGCGAGTGGTGATTGTTCTATTAAAGTATGGGATATTCGAAAGCTAGATAGAAATTCCAATGAAATATTTACTATACCAGCACATAAAAAACTAGTTAGCGATGTTCGATTCTTCAATAGGAGAGGAACTGAATCTATTAGTAAAGAAACTTCCGACTTTAATGATATGAATAAAGAGATTCTAGATTCAAGTGGAGGATTCTTGATCAGTTCCTCATATGATGGCTCAGTTAATATTTGGTCAGCTGACAATTGGATTTTGGTAAAATCTTTACGGGGACATAATGATAAAGTAATGAGTTGTGATATAAGTGGTGATGGTAGATATATAGCTAGTTGTGGATGGGATAGATCTGTTAAACTTTGGGGAAGTATATATTAAGTATAGCAAAAGGTAAACTGTAAAAATGAAATTCAACATGTAAACGTCGGGTAGATAAACTATTTTCAGATAAACTATTTTCAGATCGGCTAGGGTAATTGATGAATTAGATTAACTTTAAAAACATTCTTGCATTTATGAACTTGCTCAGGATATTAGATGGGACCCCAGAACCTCCAGTTATCGACCCTCAGTTAGATAAAATCAATGAGAGTGGAGATTATCATTTGCCTGCTCCTATGTATGAGTTTCAGAAGGAATTAACAGACCAAATAGTATCATTACATTATCCTGATATTTTAAAATATTGTGAAACCAATGACAATAGGGACTTAATTATCAAATCATTAGAAATTTGCATAAATAATTGTATGCTAGTAAGCACTCATCCATATTTATTAATTGACCATTATATGCCAAAGAATTTGGTACTGAAAGATATCTCAAATAAATTGGCAGAAACTAGCGGTAAGTTCAACGTCTTAAAGGATTTAGTAAATGTGATAATACTGAACACTTCAACTTCTGTGAGAAATATTGGAATTGTTCTGAAAAATGATTTGAGAGTCTTTGACCTAGTTGAAGCATTGCTTTTGGGATGTAATGGAAGAAAGAGTATATATAGATATGTTGGAAATGGTGTTAAGAAGGAAACTGCCAAATCAAATAGCGACAAGAACAGTTCTCTCACTAAATTACATCTCATTCCCTTTGATGGAAATATGATGAAAGATGAGGACTTTCTATTTTCGACAAAATTTGATATTCTAATTGTATTTGACAGTTACGTAGATGTTTCAAATGATTTTTTTCAAAGATTGAGTACTCAAAATAGAAGAGGAAGAGCAATTTTATTAAGAATAATTCCTATGAAGACGATTGAACATTGCCAGTTGCATTATGCTGGCGAAAGAGAGAGTCACGACTATTTATATAAATTAATATCTTCCATAGTATGTTTGAGAGATAGAATAGGAAATCTTCCTCCCGACTTGATCCCAATTTACAATCAGAATTTGAATTATTTATCTGGAAAATTTTTTGATAACTTCTTCAAAAATTCAAGAAGTAATAGGTTCCCAGTATGGCCACTTCCTGATCTACCAAATATTCCAAAATTTAGCCCTACGGATGTTGAAAGATCGCTTTTAACAGAAGTTCATTTTCATTTCAATTATTATGAATCCAATGACTCCAGTAACACGAACAATGAAAAATCAAAAAGGAGTCAGATAACACCTTCTTATTATGAAATAAATAGGTTGGAACTGAACTATCTAACCAATCCATTGAAGAATGACTACGATAAATTAATAGGTATTTTTACTAATGGATCACTAGATAAAGGAAGGCTAACGGGGCCACATGTATTAACCCATAAATTAATACTCCAGCTAAACGAGTCATTTCTTAACCTAGAGCATACAGAAAGTGAATACAAAGGATATGTGGATTTCAATGACATAGCGACTCAAGAGAAATTTGGAAGAAGAGAAAGTGAAAGTAGTAAGAAACTTTCCACTATACTTGATGATATATATCATGCTGAGACGAGAATATCAACAGCACTGAAAAAATACACTAAAAAGATGGAAGAGGTAGAAGAAATGAAGAGAGAAATTTCAAAAATTGATGAAAAAATCAAGTCATTCTTAGAAGACCACCAAGTCATAAACGAAACTCAAATTGAATTCATTGACATAGAAAAGAAAATATGGTGTCTTCAGGATGAAATATCCGAATTGTTGAAAAAAATAAAATCCAAACAAGATGAAAAAAATTACATGAATATTGAAAGTAAAAATGCTTTATCTTCTATCAAAGAATCTGAAGAACAACTAGAAATTGTTAACAAGGAGTTGAACGATAATAAGAGGAAATTTGATGATGCTTTTATTGACGAAAGTGAAGAATTTAATCATTTTAACGCGCAAAAAGATGACTTAATAAAGAAGATTGAAGCTGAAAGAGAGAAAAATATTACATTAAAGCTGAAACTTGAAAAATCATTTAAGTTTTTGAAGGATACATCGCATTTGAAGAAGAGGAAAGGTAGGGGTATTACACCCGTTAAGTAAATTTATAACAGATATATAGGCATATCCATTTTGATACAATCTAATATTAAAACATTATTAATCGGGCTCTCCTTCTTGCTTAAAAATTGAATCACGTCTTGAGCTAGGCACCCACCTAATATTGCTGCTGAAGGCGAAAATTCTGCAAATGCTTGATTGCAAAAATGTTCCAAATATTCGTCATTAATACAAGTATCAGGTATACCAAAATTAGAACATACTACTTTAGATATCTTTTTCAATTCTTGTTTATTTACGATCTCCTCAGGTTTAGAGGGTTTATCTACCTCAAAAAGTGTAAATATCAAAGGTAATGAAGCAGATAATCTTTTCATCTGCCTCTTATTAAGCTGTCCTGGTAACTCTTTTGACTTAAAAATAGTAGATAATGGAGCAAATGTATCCAATATAGTTACATACTCCTTTTTTGTTTCATCATTGCTCTCAACCTTCGTTATTAGTTTATTTCTACTCAATTTTGTATTTACCATCCTGGGTATATTTCCAGCATCCTTTTCAGAGACAGAGTGATGCTGGATCAAATCAGTTAAAATATATCCAAACATCCCATGTAGCCCGCCAACATATAATGGTACGTTTAGTTTTCTTGAATGCTTATTCAAGTTCAATATTTCACTTTTTGTCAATTCAGTAGCAATTATTAAATCAAATTTACTAAAATATGATGGATCTTGGAATATACCATTAAGAGGGGATGTATTTATAGTTAAGTCAACTCTATTATTGAGATCTTTAACATTATCAATTACTGCTGGTAATTTTAAGGTTCCCACTAAAGAATCATCATTAGGCAAAAAGAATTGAGAAGCAAAGTCTTCTTCTTTAATAGTTGAACCATCAAGTATTTCAATCGAATTGATACCTCCCAATACTAAATTCTTCAATATTTCAGTTCCTAACCCACCTAAATTAATAAGTAACAACTTTGCTGATCTCAACCTCAACTGCGTAGCCATTCCCCATAGTCTTATCTGTCTATCATATAAGGCGATTTCATCTAATACATTAGTTATCATGATTATTAAAACTATATATCAAGTCACATACCTGCTGTTAACTCTTCAGTTTTAGCCATTTTTCAAAAACTGATATAGAAACAGTTGGAATGAAAACTAAATTCCAATATATGCGAAATTTTTTCTGACCATATAGGCGAACATAGCACTAAAAATGACATGACTTTTATTCAAGATAAGATATATTTATACAGCGATATATATAAAATTGGATAGTGATTAAATTGTAATAAAGAAAACAAAGAATTATCTAGTTAGATCCAGAAACAACTAGCTTTTGTAAATGACTCATGAAGACTTGTAATGAAACATCATCAGTAAGAACCACAGCTCCACCTCCATTAACAAAACCAGAATTGTTATAGGTAGTAGAAGGATTAAGTTTAGAGTATAAAAATCTGGCTTGAGAACCACCTTCTTCAGTAACAATAAATCTAGGTAACGGATAACGATCAATTAATAATTCAGCAGCTTCTTGTTTTGGATCTTCCAATAATTTCTTAAAGTTTTCATATTCTGGTAATTCTTGATAACCAGCTTTCTTCCATTGAGCAATAGTTTTACCATGGAAAACTAAAATATGGAAGAAAGTATCTAATAATAATATTCTATCATCTTTAATGGAAACAGAATCCAATAAAACAGGCTCTGGTTCACCTTCCAATGAGAATGAAGTCAAAGTTGGTTGGATCATAATTAAGGAATTATTTGTATCTTCAGTTAACAATACATGCCTGTAAAAAGCAGTCTCATCAGGTGAATTATTAAATACTTGTAAAAATTGTGATCTTCTTAAGTAGTAAATAAATTGTGGGTAGAGTTGAAATTGTGGACCTAACCTGAATGATTCCACAACATCCTTTCTATAATCGGCAAACTTTTGACATAATCTGATCAACATCCTGTCAATCCATCTTAAAACATCGGCACCATCATCTTGTTCAGATTTAAACAAAGTAATTCTTGCCATTAAAACTGCAGCTGCTTCTTGATCGAAAGAGTTTGTCAATGTTTGTTCATCACTTGTCAAGAAATTAGAAACTGTTGTAACCCTAATTCTATAGGTACCAGAGGAATGTTGATAATGAGTTATAAATTGAATATAACTTTGAGCATTTGGTGGCAAAGATTGAGTATTAACAACATCAAAGAAAACACCATAAGAATGTTGAGGAGAGAGAGCACACATCTTATATTGTGAAGAGCCACCGATACCCAATTCATTTTCTGAAACGTTCGCAGACTTGACATTCAAAGAAGAAGTATGACCGATGACACCACTGATCTTTAATTCTCTAGATGTTTTAATATCAAAAGTAGCATTAAAACCCATTAATAAGTAACCTTCTGAATCCTTGTTGAATAATCTTAAAAATGATTGCTTAAAGATGGATGTTGTAAAGGCATCAGAGAGTAATAATGTACCACCAGTTGTGTTACACAAGTTCTTCATTTCTAACATACCAATTTGATCATAACACCCAGCAAATATATCTATAGTATGGGAATTCTTGACTGCCTTGGCCGCAATTGAATCATAAAACTTAACTGCTTTGGTAAAGTGCTTACTGTTATCTTTATCAATATCACTATGCGATCTTATTGGCTCCTTCAATTGGGGACCCACAATCAAACCTGGGTTCAATGTACCTGGACCAGCAGAAAACAACATAATTCTTGAACCAAAACCTGGGAAAGTTGAACCCAATAAATTAGTAGCAACGTTCAATGCAGAACCAGTTGATCTTAAAGGTCTAGCACCATTGGCAACTGGCCATGGATCTTTAGACAAGCTTTCCAAGATTGATGTTAATTGGAATTCCACGTCTTCTACAGGTAAAAAAAATCTAGTCAAGGAATTAACAAACTGAGGTGGCTGACCATGTACATTCATTATTGGCTTATTTAACATGTCAGCAATTTGCTTATCAGTATATTCCTTGTCACCTCTAAAAATGTAAGACTTATTAATCTTCTCAGATCCGAGATCATGAACTTGAACCATAGTTCCATAAGTTATCAAACCAATTAATGCATTAGGAGGTAATAAACTTAAAGAAATTACCAAAGTTTCTTTAAGCGCTTTAAGATTATCTTCATCTTGACATAAGTCGATTAAGAAAAAGAATATTGGAGGATTCTGAACCGGTCTAGCGGTAATATATTCAATGGTCGAGCTTTCTGGCCTCAATTCAATTGGTAAGTTATCTTGTGAAATACCTTGGTAATGTGCTGGCAATGGGTTTCTGTTTTGACAGATGGAACAATGCCAAAAACCATTAGGGTCTATGGAGCAATATGGATTCAAAACACTTCTACAGTTAGAATTGTTACAAAAGGTAGGATCGTAACCAGCTATAGGTAAATCTTCTCTAAATTTCAATGGTGTATAAAGTGCACCAGTGGGTACGACAATTTTACCTGCTTCAACTTTGGTGGAAGGAAAAGAATTCCATGCAAAACGAACTCCGTTGATATCTTCAGCTTCTTCGAAATCCATCACCCAATATAAAAAATTAAATACTAAGTATTTGTTCTTTTGATCAACTGTTGTGATTCGGATCTTTATTAACAAAGGACAACTCACGAAAAAATGTCACCATCAAATTCAGCGCGCTCAATTTTTAGAAATGATCACGTGAAAAAGATAGTATTCAAATCTGTTTCAGAGATCATTAATATATGTAAATTAAACCATACTATGTGTTTAGTACACTCCTAATTGATTTATAATAGTAGCCATTGCAAAGACACAAACCTCAAGTAAAGTATAATTCTCAAGAAGTTACTCACTTGAATTAAAACTTAGAACGCGCAAATTGTAAAAAAACCAAAAGAGACGAACTAATGGAGCGTCCTCATTATCAATGAAGAAGATCTACAAAAAACTTACTGACTTTCTAATGTCTCTCAATTATGTACAAACTTAGTTCTTAAATTCAGAATCAACAAAGGTAGAAAAATCAGATTATAATGACTGTATTGGATAATTTTTTTAGTATACAGTAGATATATGATTACTTTAAATACAGTATAGGTATTACAACTTGGATTAGATATCCTGGGCATAATATGACTTATAAAAGCGACACTATACATATCACCATCCTAAAATATCACGTGTTTTGCTTAAAACTTTTGATAAAAACCTAAAGAAGCCGTATAATAATATCAACTTAAGTGAATGACATAACGCCTATAAGACACCTCAAAAGGTATAAGGTATGAATTCAGTTCCAGCACCTTAGAATTACTTAGTTGAGCAAATCAAAATACAGTGTACCAAAAAATGAAATAATTAATTTTGGCAAAAAAAGTTAACAGATATAATCCGTGATAGTTTAGTGGCTAGAATTACCGTTTGTCGCATGGTAGACCGGGGTTCAATTCCCCGTCGCGGAGCTTTTTTTGCCAAAAGTTTTTTAGGGGTATTGTTTATCTGAAGAAAAGTAACAGGCCAGTAGACAATTTCAAGCTTGTAGAGGTTTGTAGTTTATATGTTAAGATGCAAATTGAAACCGTCAAATGAATAAGACTTATCGATGATTTCAGTTTTATTAGTACCACGAAAGGAGTAAAAATTGAAAGAGTAAATGCAACACGAGCTTATAAAGACATCCAGAGTATAATTTGCACCCAGATTTCTATCCCTGAGTGCAAGGTCTAATGATCTCTAAATGGTTACTATTTGTTCAATTTTAGTCGGATAACGCAAGCGATTATTGGTTAGTTTTTATGGTTGACACACATAGGATTTGCATATAGCATTATCAATTTGGATTAGAGTTTCTGAGCATATTGTGGCCCCCGCAAAAAATCTCGGTGTTAACAACTCTTCCTAAATACCCGAATGCACAAGCTGCAGATTATCGTGGAAAAAACCAATTACCAATGATAGATAGAGATCCGCAATAGAAGCTACTCTTTAACCCCTTATCTCCTTACTCAAAATCTTAAGGTTGAATGTATTGCTTCGAATGAGCTAACAAAATCTGTGATAAGGGAACCCATATATTATATAGTCGAGAGTACATAACATTTCTCATTATCGCCGATAAGAAAACTATATAGTCTATTTAATGGTAATCTCTTAAGATCGCATAAACGTAATAAATTATTATTGTTTACTTGAATATTGTGAGAGTGTATCTCATTATTAAACATTAGCATATCTACATAGCTAACATATGCCTTTTTAAGCAAAATCAAGTATTGAGAGCTAGTGTTCAAATGTCCTTTGATAGAATAATAAGTCTTGAAGGTTTGGTCACAATTTTATAATAAAGACAAAGAAGAATTATTAAGTATGACGACTCCTAAATAATTTTTTTTCTGCAGTTAGTATCAGAATTAACTACGAGACCGCCATTTTTAAACCGATCTTATCCCCGCGTTCAACTTTATTACTACAAAATTTGAAGATATCTAAAACTAAGGTTCTAAGTTCAAGGTACAAGTCGATAGTTATGATGGGATATTTATCTAACAGCATTCCTGACGCTTTCAAAGCTGAAACGCAAGTTCCAGTGAGCGAAAACCTTGATGAAGCTAGCTTCGACGGTGGAAAACTAGATGATCAGCTGGTACGAAAACCCAACACAGAAATGAAATTACTAGCTGATGGAAAAGTGATGAAAGTACAAAAATCCAGACAAAGGAAAATTCTCAGTTGTGTACACTGTCACTCTAAGAAGATCAAATGTTCCAGAGTCCAACCCCTTTGCAATAATTGTGAGAAGCTAGGTGTCGAGTGCAAGTATTTTGTAAATGAACGAGTAAGCAGGGGTGGAAGAAACTCGTCAAAACCTCCAACGGAGAAGATAACAGCTTCCTCCTCTAGTAGTGAGACTGATAATAAGAATAACGACAAGAATGGAGATATGAAGACTAATCTAAACAGAAAATCTAGGAAGAAGAAAGAAAATATAGAACCTAACGAAGTCAGAAATGAAGTAGAGCAAATCGCTGTAAATGCTGATTTTTTAAATTCACCAAAGAAATACAGTACAATAGATGATCATGCAAACAAAAATATGAGTATCCCAGACATATCCATGAGCTTTATTAACATGCAGAATGGAGCAGGAGGAGGAGGAGGAGGAGGAGGAGGAGGAGGAGGGAATATCTCAAACCTCCCTAATGGATTTAGTACAGAATTTGATATTAGTCCTGAGGGAAGTAACAGTTTACTTCAAACACCAATTGTAAATTCTGCCTCCAATAATATTACTAATAATTTTTTTAACACCAATTATTCTAATCAGTTCCCAAAAACCGACATCACTCAAAAATTAGGTTCTGAGAATCAAATGAGTGGTGAAGATTCATTTTCCTTTAATTCGTCGAATTTAAATTTTACTAACTTTGTTGATCAAACTGATGGTAACATAATCGGGAATCGTGTTAGCCAGACAGAGAATTTGGAAAATAAGTCTAAGAAAACTGAAAGTATAACGTCAGGATCTCAAATACAAAATCCTAGCATCAACAACTCATTGACAGCATATGCTTCCAACCCGGAAACCACCATGAACTACCTTTATGGAACCAACACCTATTATGACAATGAAAATTTATTGGAAGATCTTTTAACACATATGCCAACATCTAAGGAAAGGTCTTATGAGCTTATTGACAGATATGTAAACTCTGTCCATATATTACTACCTATAGTAATAAATTTAAGCGATTTTATCAGGGAGCATGATAGATATTGGGATTGGAAAAGTAAAAATAGCGGAACTCCTGCGTCGACTTTAAGCTCTTGCTCAGGGTCTGGAAATGCTCAGGATAATCAGGAATTCAATCCGTTACAATTCTATACATTATATTTCCCAATATTGTATGCGGCAACGATTTCAGAATTTGAAGAATATGACAATTTATTATTAAATCAAGATATCAGTAAATACTTAAAGGGATTTAATAAGATATGTCAATACTATAATTACCCTCATGGATTGAAGACAATGCCATTGTTATTAGGTAATGTGATTATTCAATCGACGTCACCAAACCCATCTACTATGGAAATGTCCCAAATAATTAGATATGCGAAGTTCTTGCAATTGCATAAGGACCCAATAATTACACTAAGGATTTCAGATTGGGAAATTGTGAAGTTTAGACGCTTGATCTGGTGGGTTATTTTTGGCCTTGATGGCTTGACAAGTCATAATTTTTGCTTACCCCCTGTTTGTAGATTTGATGATTTCAATGTTGTTATGCCTGATGAAGATGAGCCTATTTTTGGTAAGAATGGTTCTATAATCGAAAAGAGAATCAACGTTTCTATTTTATCTATGAATGTTAAGTTCAGATATGATATTATTTTGAGTGAGTTAGTATATCAAATGCACAATGGCCTTTCAACAAATATTACAAAAGAAAAGGTGCTTCAACTCAAAGGTATGATTGTTGACTACTTCAAATTTATCCATATTTCTATTTCTAAAATGCAAGACTTCTACACTAAGAATCCACCAACTACTGTACAAGAGAATAATTTAATCAATTTCATAAAAAATCATTCTTTCAGCTTTGTTGACAGAGCATTGATGTTATTACATAAGAAAATATTGTTAGGCGAACCAACTTCTAACGAAAACTCTTATGAAGGATATGAAATAAGCTTACCCAAGAATAGAGGCGGCGTGCTTTCACTTAGCCAATACGCTGATACTTTTGGGAAGGTTCAAGAAGCTAATATTATTGATAATTTTGATAAATCATCCATATCACTGCTTAAGCTAAATCATCTAGTGGGCTTTTCATATGAAAATATTTCCAATAATTTAATCCCATCAATATTGCACAATCTAAACGATTTTTTGAAGTATAATGATTTTATTAAGTACGGGAAATATAATTGGTACATTAAGCGTACAATTCCATTAGATTCCATTATATTATTATTTGTAATAATGGTTGTTAAATTTAAGTACGAATTTATGACAGTGAATGAATTAATTGTCTATGTCAAATTAATTAATAAGGCACTTTTCATTTTGAATAGGAAGTGGTTCAAGAATGAAAAATATAAACGGATGTTGTCTTTAACAAATCTTATGTGGGAGTATATTTTGAAGAGATATAATGTTATTGCTCAGATTAGTGCATTTAATGAAGCTAACACATTGTCAAACGAACCAAACGGTAGCATTCAATTCTTTGATTTTCAAGTGACTGGCTATATGAATATGCATGAGTTGTTTAATACAATGGATGTTCCGCAACCAATTACGGATAATATATTTCCTGACGCATATGCCAATCAAAAAAAAAAGTCTAGAAAATCAATGGATTCAGTAAATGGAGATATCGGACCCAACCACAAAGTTCCTGGTTCGTTAATATTTAATATCAACATGCTAAGTGATAACGCAAAGTCCGAGCTTATCCAGATTAATGAGAGGATTCTGTATGATTTAAGAAATAACTTTGTTGATATTAATGATTACTGTGCATTTTATGTTTCGTTAGAACATATATTACACGAATTAATGGACTATATACGTAGAACTTAATTTTTTCACCTGGAATTCTATATCAAATTTGTTTCATTTTAAAAGTGCTTATATATGTCCAAATAAATCCAAATATGCCCCAATAAATGAAAAAGAGTAGTTAATGACTACGGCAGTCCTATGTATTTTACAATTATAATTGACTGTGCTATCTTTCATCTCAACTCTGACTTAAAAGCAAATTGATAAGAACCAGTTACAAGTAACTATATATACATTGTTGGTATTCCAGCTTAGGATATGATATCCGGGGATAACACATGACCTATAAAACGACAT